>JBBBDQ010001392.1:155000-250000 GCA_037127315.1 Ascarosepion bandense | reverse complement strand
ATAAACACTGAGCATAGGTTGTTTATTCAGACGTGTGAAGTGTACATTTGTTATCCCTAAAGTTTTGCCATTGATAAAAATTAGAATATTATGAATCAAGAAAAAATCTTCCATAACGCAGAAAATTTTCTGAAATCCTTTCAATTTTTTCTCGATTCAAAAAGAGATTTCAGAGTGTCATGTTGATGGTCATTTTAAATTGATAAAAATTGCTGGTTGATACAACAAAAAGTGGAGCTTATTCGAAAAATCTGTCATTTTTTTATTAATTTGAATGATCGCATATCAAGGGAGACAGCAAAATCTGTCGATAGATGAAATATCAACAATAATCACCATTATATAGAATAGGCAAGATTCGCATCTGATACGTTTTGTAAATTTCGGTGGGGTAGAAATTTCGGTGGGGTAGAAATTTCGGTGGGGTAGAAATTTCGGTGGGGTAGAAAGTGAAGAAATCGAGAAAATGTATAATAAATAGTCGTTTCCATTTCTAATGAAAATCAAACAGAAAAAATAGAATAATTGAAAGAGAAAATTCGTCAATTACTGCAGTGAATATTAATCTGAAAACATCTTAGAAAAGGAATGAAAATAATTCTAAACGAAAGATAATTTAATTATTCATGTAACCTTTGACTCTAAGTGTTTCTTCTTCAGTGAGATCAAAACACCAAAATGAAGGTGAAATACAAATATACTAAGTACAAATATTCAAACACTCAACATGACACTCAATCTAATAGAATTATAGCAGATACATGGATCACGGCCAAATGCACGTTATATGGCAAACGGTTTTGACAAAAGTAGAGGATATCCTTCGAAGCTATTCAGCAATAGCTTCAGGTAGGTTAACCCAGTCCTTTCACGTGTCCTTCCATCGAAAGGGGCTTCCAATTATCGAGATTAAGTGCACAACTTGTCTTGGCTGATTCATCTTTTCAAAAACTCTCACGATATCCGACAACGATGCTCCACCATTACTTCTGCATATGAACAGAGGTGCACGGTGCGTCAGACTCTGGGCGAAATTCCACATTGGTTACGGCCATTCATCTTCTTCGTCTTCTTCTTCTTCTTCTTCTTCTTCTTCTTCTTATTATTATTATTATTATTATTATTATTATTATTATTATTATTATTATTATCACGAATGAGTAATGTAGGGGCCTCGGTTATGCTTGGTTAATTGGCCTTGTGCCAAACATGTCCGAAGTCCCCACAATTTAAATTTCAGAAGGTTGAAATGTAAAAGAATAAACTATTTCGTTTGTATATTAAAGCAAAGATTTTTACAGAATGACAAAAGTGTAAGAAGGAAAATATAAGTTAAATTTTATTAACTGAATACTATAGTATATTTGCGAAAAGTAAAATGTTAATTAAAAAATACATGCTGTTTTGTAGTTGAAATTGTTCGTAGTATTAATGTAGGTATTTGAAATGTCTGCAGAAGTTTAGAGTTCATGGTTGTGTAGTAGCGTAATATAAAGTCTTTGTTCCTTCCTCTTTTTGTTAGGTCGCGACAGGTTGAGAGAAAGATAAGACAAAACAAATAAAGAAGTTGTACTTAACACGTTCATTTTGTTGTTTCTGTTGTCCTCTTTAGCGGTGTGGTGTGAAAATGAAGAAAAGGGCATTAGAAGAAGAGGTCGAATGAGACTGTGACGTGCCCTACTTCCGGGTTGGCGTGGAGTGAAAAAGAAGAAAAGAAAATTGGAAGAAAAGATTGAATGAAACTGTGACGTGCTCTGCGACCAGGTCAGTTTCTTGACTTTCTTTCGTTACATTGCCACGAGGTCGTCCGCTAACCGCTCCCATGTCGACTGCGTTTGACAGGTTAATGTCGTGGCATTTGACAGGTTAATAGACAGGTTTCTCATGATGCCGGCTCCAGCGAAGCCTTTTCACATTTTTTCACATCATTTATAAATTTGCTGTTTTTAATCCAATAAGGATTCAGGGTTTGCTTTTCGCACTTACTTGTAAATTATTTTAGTTGGGCTTTTTCCAAAGTCATTTAAATCCCTTTCTACGGGTGTGCAATTTATTTTGTGTGTTTTAGTTGTTTGATGGATTATATAGAATTTATATCCTACAGTGACAAATTCATTCAAATCATTACCGTTTACTGCCCTTGTAAATTTTAATAGTACTGAAGTCTGAATTATATCAACAGGCCCTTGTATTTATAATTACAAAAGTCATTAGGTTGTTATAAAAAATAATGGCCGATTTCAGAAACATAATTTTATTCTTGAAAGATTAACTGCAGAAACCTTGAAATTAGTTAAAGTGCGAGCATCTATGCACTTTTATTATTCCTCGTTGATAAAAAGGTTAATGGCTGTGATTCAATGAAATCTTTAAAAACTGATTCGAACCCTGGTTTGCACCTAAAAGTTTTACCATTTAAAAATGTGCTTAAGTGATTAAAAAATTATAATCAGTGGATGAAAGATCAGAAGAATATGAAGAATGTGGTAAACTCTTGTATCCCAAGTCTGTGAGTTTTTGTAACGTCATTCTTGCAACATGTAGCTGCGCATTATCGTTGAGCAGACAAAATTGGATCACGTCGATTCACCAATGCAGGTCTCTTTTTTTACAGCGGGCATGTATTTCAGCATGCATTTCAATAAAGATCTGCATTAATGCTCTGATTGGCTTCTGTAATGGATGACATCAATTACAGACCACCAGACAGTCATCATAATCTTTTGCTGATGCAACTTTGGCTTTGGAAAATGTCTGGAAAACTCATCACGATCAAGCCATTGACCTGATCATTTACGGATATGCTTCTCCTATGCATCGTGCATTTTTCTTTTAATTTCCATGCTTTCTGGCTTACGGCCTATCACGTTGAATACACCAGTTCTCACTCGATCACCGAAGTTAAGTAACGTTGAGCCTGGTCAGTACTTAGATGGGTGACCGCTTGGAAATACCAGGTGCTGTAAGCGTTTAGTGACGGATGTGCGCTGTGGTGCATTGGAGATCGGCTCGGAAACAGAAATCGGTGAGCAGAGTTCGAATTCTAGTTGAATACCTTGCATTCACTTGAGCACTGGTACCCTTGGGAAAAGTATTAACCCGTCCCTTCCCTCCAGTCATGGGTTAAATAACAAAGGTAGGACTTGGGGACCCTGCCCATAAAAAACAAATCCCAATGAATCTTGATACTCGAAAAGAAAAAAGTATTACTAGACAAAAAACTTATATAAAAACAACAATAAATTGTAGAAAGAAAAAGGTATTACCAGCAATAAATAAAAAAAATTTAGTTGGCAATAAATGACCCGCCGAGGTTGATATGCCATAAAAACAAAACAACCAACCAACCATGCTTTCTAATTTAAATCGAACTTTCGTTTTTTTTAAGTGTGGTATCGATTGCCAACAAATTTACTATTTCTTTATGTTACATTTTGAAACTTTTGAATGACTGCTTTTTCTGAATTATGCTGTCTGTTTGCAGAAAAGTCATTTAAAAGGTTATAAAAGTTATTGTTGAAGGTAAATGTTGGTAATGTTCCTGGATATAGAGTATCCTCTTGGCATCTGTTGCCCATGTCCGTCATAGGTTATGGATATAGAGTATCCTCTTGGCATCTGTTGCCCATGTCCGTCATAGGTTATGGATATAGAGTATCCTCTTGGCATCTGTTGCCCATGTCCGTCATAGGTTATGGATATAGAGTATCCTCTTGGCATCTGTTGCCCATGTCCGTCATAGGTTATGGATATAGAGTATCCTCTTGGCATCTGTTGCCCATGTCCGTCATAGGTTATGGATATAGAGTATCCTCTTGGCATCTGTTGCCCATGTCCGTCATAGGTTATGGATATAGAGTATCCTCTTGGCATCTGTTGCCCATGTCCGTCATAGGTTATGGATATAGAGTATCCTCTTGGCATCTGTTGCCCATGTCCGTCATAGGTTATGGATATAGAGTATCCTCTTGGCATCTGTTGCCCATGTCCGTCATAGGTTATGGATATAGAGTATCCTCGCAGCACGTAATCTATTCCATGAAACAACGTCAAAGATTAACACTCTCAAATCAGACACTTTCCTGAACCGGATTAAATCGGCAATACTCGGAAAAATATGTCTGCCTTTTATACACGTCGCCTTGAGTATTTTGAGATTCCTGATTGGTTAAGCCTTCTATTGGTAAACTATAAAATGGGTTGGCCCATGGCCGTATCCATATGTATCCAAATCTATATTATATATTGTATATATTTGCATTTTTATTGTCATGGGTTTCCCCCTTTTTTAGACGCCCCTTGTAAATATGTGGTATCGTGGTGTATGAAGGATTGGGAGGTGATGGATGGGTACTTGTGGTGAAATTGTAATGAGTGAATGGGTCGTGATAGTGTTTAACTAGGTATAGGATAGTTAAGTGAGTAGCAACCTCTACCCCTCCCCTTTCGACCTAGTGCCATAATTATAATCTTATTGCAATAAATATTGTATACACATGTATCCAAAAAAGTCAAACAATTGTCTCACGATCGACTCTGCCAAAATGAAGGGGTTGACATTTTGGTTTCAAAAATAAAGTTTTTTATTATTTCTTGATTTGTTTTTAGATATATTTTTATACATTTTTTATGTTATTAATTAGTTAATTTCTTTTCTTTTTTTTTGTGGCTCTTCCTTTCATCTTTCAGATTTAAAACGTTCCTTCAGTAACATTGTCATTCTCTCGTTTCTCTTTTTTCAGTTTTCTGTTTATTTTTATATTAGACTTTTATTTTTAACTTTTTAAATTTTCTTCTGTGCATATATTTCTTTTCTGTTGTTTCTATTGAAGGTTGGGTCACTGTTCACTGTGTCGGTCCAAGAAGTTTTTTTCCCGCCATGCACAGAATACTGTTGTCATATCTGATCGGGCACCACTACTGTCCATCTCAGGGTTCTCTACAGGCTCCTGTAATGTGTAATGTGATCTGTCCAGACCCGGCAGCTTGACTCCAATCACCGGTGGGATATGGTTTCTCTCTGTCTCTTCTCCAAATATTTTCATGGCTTCTGCTCCGACGAGCTTAGGTCACTGGTGCTCCTTCCACAAGAATTTACTTGAGCAACCAGACTGGCAACAAGGTCCCACTCTTTTACAGTTAAATCAACCAAATGCAGCCGACACTTCTACTCCAACAGCTTCTTTTCTCACACTACCCGCCTGTGAAACGCCCTCCCTTATACATGATTTCCTTACGGCTACAATCTCCAGGACTTTAAATGCAATGTCAATTCCCATCTCTTATCCATTTGACTCCAGTCCTTCTCTCGTCCTTTTCCCATCAACTTGTGTTTCTTCTTCTTTTCCTTTCTCACTCTACCTTCGCAACTGTCATTACACCCGTCGACCCATTCTTCACTTGCCCTTTCGCGGACACACTCTGTCACCACCTCTGCTTTCTTTTTGCTCTCCTTCTGCCTAAACTTTTATTCTTTTATGTAGCTCCCTGCGCATTAGTGGCGATACCGCTTTGCTTGGGATGATATGCTTTTTAAATAATTGAAAAAACTGAGTTTCTTTTCCTTCTTTACTGGACATTTTTAACTTTCTTATTTCTGTTGACAAAAGAACAAAACTGACTGGGCAGAAGATTTTCCCGCAGTAGGTTGCCATTGCTTTCTGCGGTAGACTGGTTGCCAACCAAGACTATAGAACCCAATCTGTCTTGCTATTTAACCCATAACCGGAAGGAATAGACGGATTAATATCTTTCCCAAGGGTATTTGCGCGTAAGTGAATGCAGTGAATTCAACTGGAATTCGAACTCGGCTCCCCGATTTCTTGTTCCGATCCACTGCACCACAACACCTTATATTATAAGTCCAAAAGTTAAGGCGACTCTTAATGTCTGCAGTAATGATCAGGATGCTAAAAAGATTTATGGACATAACTGCATAATCAGTTTCTTTCTGGGGCAATGGACATCGGCTTAGAAGGAGAAATTGGAAAGTCGAGTTCGAATTTCATTTGAATTCCGTTGCATTCACTTATGTGCAAAGGAAAGGTATTAATTCATCCTCTTTTTCCTCCATCCATGGGTCAAATAGCAGAAAAGATTGGGTTCTATAGCCTTGGTTGGCAACTAGCCTACTGCAGAAAGAAATGGTGACCTCTTATATATATATATATATTAATCGTATCACCCCGAGCAAGGCGGTAACGCCACTGATGTGCAGGGGGCTACATAATAGTGAAAAGATTGGAAAAGAGAAAGCCGGAAACCACATCCTAAACAGGGAACAAGGGATGAGCCTCTTAACCTGTTCAATAGACGTGGGTGGAGTGTGAACCGGGCGATAGATAGATCTATCTACTCCAATATATATATATATATATATATATATATATATATATATATATATATGTATATAATATATATATATATATATATATATATATATATATATATAGCTTGTTCTGACCAGATCAGGTTTAATTATACAAAATTAAACATATTTTCTTATTTATCAATTAATCCAAATGATATATGCCGTAGAAATATATATTTGTTTGACAGAACATTCCATGTAGCTGAACGAGCTATTATTTTATTAATTCATACGTTACATTATTCATGCTGTTCTCTCTATGGCAGGAGTATATGTATACTCAGTCGAGTTCATTATCATCTTCAAAGGGGAGATCCCACAACAATAAGGATTCTTCCTCATTCTGAAACGTCAATAATTCATTTATTCATTAATCCTTTTAACTTTTCTAATGTTTTCAGTTCAAATTCTCTTGTAACTGTTGTGGTGTCCTCCCTCTATATAGTCTATGTTGGACTCTTCCACCTACTATAAGATTAGTAGGAGAGGAGGCCTTGGGGGTACAGTTGAATTGGTTTATATAGTTTCAATTTTAAATTTGTTATTCTCCGCCCCCTCCCCCAGACAAATTGTACATTTGGAATTAGTAAGATTTTCAAAGAGTCTTTGAGGCATTATGGTGCTTGTAGCAAGAATGGTACGTAAGAATGTGATGTTTCGGTGCAAGGGATATTGTATTCTCTGCTTGGGTCAGTGAGTGAGGCTAGCTAAGTTAATGTAAGCCAGATGAAGACCAGTGATTCCCCATTCCCCATCTTTGGCCTTGTGCCACATTTTTGTAAAATAAAAAAATATATTAACAATTGGATTGTTTGAACGCTGGAAAACCGACACACGCACTAGTCGTGTTATACTCTTCTGTTGCATTTACTGTTAATTGTTCAATATTTTTATAAATTCAACGGAGAATCTGTAATGTGATCGATCCCAACTTGGCAGCTCAGATACAGTCACTTTTTCACCGGCGCAATGTGGCTTCCCTGTGTCTCTTCTACAAATACTTTCACGGCTTCTGCTCCGATGAACGTGCCTCTTATATATGAATTTACTCGAGCCACAAGATTAGCGACTAGGTTCCACCCTTTTACTGTGAAACCAATAAAATGTAAAAGCGACTTCTACTCCAACAGCTTCTTTTCTCGCACTTCCCGTCTGCAGTTTACTTGCTTCCCCTACAACGATAATCTCCAAGAATTTAATTGTAAAGTCAATAGTCATCTCCTCTTCTCACTAACCTGCATCCTCTCTCTCATGCATCTTTCTCCGTTCCCATCATTCTCATAAGTATTCTCATCCTTCTCTTACCCACTTCCTGACACCCTCTATAACCTGCCACTGATTCTCATAATTTCCCTCCTATGTAACCCCCCTGCAAAACAGTGGCAGTAAAATGCCTTGCTTAGTGCGATATGATTATATAAAAAAAATAAAAAAAATCTATACTATTATAATGTGGATGTAAAGTGGGGGATTAATTCTCCATTACAATCAATATATAAACTGATCCTTCACTTTATGACCACAGTCATTTTTCTTACCCACTTCCTGACACCCCCTATAAACTTTTACTCTTTCTCATAACATTCCTCCTATGTAACCCCCTGCACACCAGTGGCAGTAGACTGCCTTGCTTGGGGTGAAATGATTAAATACATTTTTTGTTATTTCTTAAGCCTTTCACTTGGTCACAAGAGTAACATTTCTTTTCGGTTCACGGAAATCGTTCTTACTTGGTATAGTTTTGCATTCTTATAGGAATGGCTATTTTAATGACGAGCTACAACTTTATTATCGGATTAATATCGGATTAATATCGGGTTTATATCTAAAGCTTGCATTAATTCTATTAATTTAGTGTCTTTGAAAAAAAAAATTGTGCAATAGCCACTTTATAAAATAAAAAAATTGCGTTGTCTTAGAGAAATATAATCTTTAGCTGCAGCACCCAAAATCTTATTCAAGATAATTATTTGTATCTATCTTAAATATCTTATATAAAGTGTTCGAAGCCATCATCACCGCCGAGGTGGTTCAACATCTCACAGCCACAGACTATTCTCTGACAAACAGTATGGTTTCTGCTTCAGCAGATATACTGCTGATATGTTCACGACCATCAGTGAATATATACACCAGGCCCTCGACAAGAACGGCGAAGCCCGAACTGTTGCTCTAGATATCTCCAAAGCGTTTATCTAAAAAAAAAAAAAAAATGCTCACGTAACGGTGTTAAATGTAAAGTCAATAATCATCTCCTATCTCACTAACCTGCATCCTCTCTCTCTCATGCTCCTTTCTCCGTCCACTTCACTCTCATCAGTATTCTCATCCTTCTCTTACCCACTTCCTTACACCCCCTATAACCTGTCACTCTTTCTCATAACTTTCCTCCTATGTAACCCCCCTGCAAAACAGTGACAGTAAAATGCCTTGCTTGAGACGATCTAATTATAAAAAAAAATCTATACTATTATAATGTGGTTATAAAGGGGGGGATCAATTTTAGATTAAAATCAATATATAAACTGATCCCTCACTTTATGACCACATTCATCTTTCTCTCAACCGCTTCCTGACATCCCCTGTAACCTGTCACTCTTTCTCATAACTTTCCTCCTATGTAACTCCCTGCAAAACAGTGGCAGTAAAATGCCTTGCTTGGGGCGATATGTTTATAAAAAAAAATCAAGAAATAAGAATGACTACATATATTTTTATTCACATCTTAGCGATAAATCTAAAACCAGTTTAAGATTGCTTTTTGTTTTTTTGCTCAGAGCATTTCGATTATGTTGTCCCCATTATTTACACGAAGACCTAAATACATTACCAATATATTCAAATACCTACAGTACCCTTTCATTTCTTTTCTACTCAAAAAAACATGACTGACTGGACAGAAGATTTTCTCGCAATAGGATGCCATTACTTTTTGCTATAGACTGGTTACCAACCAGGGATATCGAACCAAAATCTGTCCTGCTAATTGATCAATAGCTGAAGGGAAGAGACATATTAATACCTTCCCCAAGTGTATTTATAAGGATGTGCACTGCACAGTGGATATCGGCTCGGAACGAGAAACCAAGGAGCCGAGTTCGAATTCCAGTTGAATCCATTGTATTCACTTACGCCCAAATACCCTTGGGAAAGGTATTAATCCGTTTCTTCCTTCCAGTTATAGGTTAAATAGCAGGACAGATTGGGTCTATAGCCTTGGTCGGCAACCAGTCTACCGCAGAAAGCAATGGCAACCTACTGCGTGATAATCTTCTGCCCAGTCAGTCATGTCTTTTTCGAGACATGATCGCCCAAGCGTGTATCACGTATGACACTTAACTGAAGTGTATTTGTACAAACGTGAATGCAACAAATTCGACTGGAATTCGAACTCGACTTTCCGATTTCTCGTTCGAAGTCAATATTCACTGCACCACAAGGCATTTTTCTTCACTCGTAAACCTCAATGTGTAAATTTGTAATATCTTTCAATGCGAGTCGATAGAAAAATTGTATTTTGTTGTGAAACGTGAGGAGTGCCTATTTTAAGTCTTATATCTTGAGTACAAAACTGAGCCTCTATTTTCTTACTAAAATAAAAAATAAACAGTATTTTTAATGACATTCAACTTTATCTGATATCCCACCGGCTGTGCATAGACCTACACAAACACTCAATGTCCCATCGTTAATGATCACGTGATGAACTAAAATTAGTTGATTTTTTTTTTCAGGGCTGTTATCTGTCTGTCTGTCTGTCTCTCCCTCTCTTTGTGAAAATCTCTCACGTCACCAAAAAAAAAAAAAAAGTGTTGGGGGTGAGGAAAGAATGAAAAAGAAAAGCAAACAAACAAAACCCAGATGACTTCAATTATCTTCGCTCCAGATACTCGATGTTCACAGCAACAGCTGCTTCGCCCGCTATCTCGACCTGGATGCTAATTCTCGCTCTGGTAATGAAGTGGACTCTGACGAGAAGTCGCCAACAATGTGTTCGCGTTCGGCTTAACCTATCTATTTTCTTTCTATCGACAAACACTCACATAAAAAATCTGTACAATAGACTTCCTCAGTTATGCATGATGTAAAAGGTAAACTCATCTCGGATAAAAATGATCTTTTCAAAAACTAATAAACTGACCAGATTTTATGTTTCCCCTTAATTTGTTGATATTCTGTTTTCGAACGAAGAAGTGACCAGCCAAATTTTTTTCTTGTTCATAAAAATGAGTCAGAGAAAAGGGTTCGAATTTCAACTGAAAAAAGTAATGCACCTGGGGAAAGTAACGGATATAGTTCTTCGTGGGTTGTATCCTTTCACTAGATTTCTCGTTACTGTCATGCCACGATGGTCGAAAGAGAAAGTGGGGGCAGAGTGAATTGCTGGGTGAGTACATGGACAAACGACTCTTTGGCATAGGTCAACTAAAAAAACACAAGCAGTTATTAACTTCCATAATAGCATGAGGAATACAAATATGTTTTTTACTGACAGACCCTCTGTCAGTAGTTTCTTTCCAGATTTTCTGCAGCTCCTACTTTAATAAGAAAGAGAAATCCATGCGTTAGAAACGAAATGGCCGAAGAGGTTTTTTGCCTTTCATTTTTTTATAGCAACGCCAAGACGCCTGATAGAAAGGTTATCTTTGAAATCCCATTAACTTTTGAATTTTATCACTTATGACATTGTTTATAATCATATCGCCCCAAGCAAGGCATTTTATTGCCACTGTTTTGCAGGGGGCTACATAGAAGGAAGGTGATGAGAAAGAGTGACAGGTTATGGGGGACGTCAGGAAGCGGGTAAGAGAAGAATGAATGTGGCCATAAAGTGAGGGATCAGTTTATATATTGATAGTAATGTAGAATTGATCCCCCATTTTATATCCACATTATAATTGTATAGAATTTTTTTTTAATGATCATATCGCCCCAAGCAAGGAATTTTACTGCCACTGTTGTACAGTAGGCGGAAAGTTATGAGAAAGAGTGACAGGTTATAGGTGGTGTCAGGAAGTGGGTAAGAAAAGGATGACTGTGGCCATTAAGTGAGGGATCAGTTTATGTATTGATTGTAATGTAGAATTGATCCCTCGTTTTATATCCACATTATAATAGTAGTGATTTTTTTTTATAATCATATCGCCCCAAGCAAGGTATTTTACTGCCACTGTTGTGCAGGGGTTTACATAGGCGGAGAGTTATGAGAAAGAGTGACAGGTTATGGGGGGTGTCAGGAAGCGGGTAAGAGAAGGATGAGAACGCTGATGATAGTGGAGTGGACGGAGAAAAGAGCACGAGAGAGGGAGGATGCAAGTTAGTGAGATGTAAATTCTTGGAGATTGTAGCTGTCGGGAAGACAAGTAAATGGAAGGAAATTCCACAGGCGGGAAGTGCGAGAAAAGAAGCTGATGGAGTAGAATTTGCGTTTACAATTTGTTGGTTTCATAGTAAAAGGTTGGGACCTAGTTGCCAATCTTGTTGCTCGAGTAAATTTATATATAGCGGGCACCAGTGAGCTAAGTTCATCGGAGCATTTGTTTTTTTAATTATTTTGTTTAAATGATAAGAGCGCAATCTTTAAAATATGGCTTGGTTCGTTATTTGTTGGCTTAATTGGACAACGCTGACCTGAAGCACAAAACGAAAAATTGTTCAGGTCGAGCATTTCTTCGGTCTTCAGGAACCTCTTCTTACCACTGTGAAACTCATGGAAGGTGACGACGTTTGGTTACATGGCTAACAAAGATTGGAAATAATTAGGAACAGATTTAGGGAGATACATGTTATGCTAAGAGAAGTGTAACGAGATCATGTATAAAGAATTTCGTTGGTCACTTCTTCGTTGGAAAACAGAATGTCAACAAATTAAGGGGAAACATAAAATCTGGTCAGTTTTTTGAAAAGATCATTTTTATCCAAGATGAGTTTACCTTTTACATCATGCATAACTGAGGAAGTCTATTGTACAGATTTTTTATGTAAGTGTTTGTCGGTAAAAAGCAAATAGATAGGTTCTTTGTCAATCCCCTTTGAATTTCCACACGTATAGTTAATACAAAATTCATTTTGGTTTAAATTACGGTAATAGTATTTTTAATTATGACATTCAATTAATAATAACTATACATTATTTAATCAATTAATAATAACGATAAATTATTTCTGTAAGTCAGTGTTTCTTTTTTCAAAAAAACGACGCGCAATTTGGTACTCAATACTAGAATTCACACCGTCTTTAAATACGGAATTTTTCTACTGGTTAAATGCATTTGTTACCAGTATCTCGCTACCTGTACTTTGGAGTTCAAATCAGACAGTGAAAATCAGATCCTGTGCAACAATTAAAAAAAAATATCAAAAGATGAAGGAAAATTACGAGATAACTGCCTCCAATGAAGAATAGAATGAAACCAAACCCCAAAAGATTACGAATAAGATGCTAAAAGATATCCAGAGGGTAAAGTTTAGAATCGTTGCATCTGTGAAAACTCGAAAAAACTATTTTATAACAATTTAAGATTCTTTGCAAGCGTGAGTTAAATTTTTGTTAAACTACATGCATCGTTCCATATGTCATTTACACTAGTAAATTATTATCCTAGTTTATGTCTTATCTCGAGATATCGGCCGATATTTTCTTCGGCCATTTTTTATCTCTTTAATAAGAATTGTTCAAAGATCCAGGCGTTGATGTTTCGTACTTACGAGTGAAAATACTTGGGTCATAAGTACAAAGACTATCAGAAAACACAAGTTTTGCAGGAAAAATTAGAATATTCGATTAAAAGCGAACGGTTGGATTTCTTTACAACCTACTTTTTTTCTTTCGTCACATTCTGTCGACCTTTGATTTAAGAATCAAAGGTGTTCTCTTATTCCTGGTAAAGGCCAGACGTCAAAGAGGAAAGATGAAAATGATGAATGTATATATTCCAGGAATTGCTATTGTTGACACAGATGCTAAACGTGCCTTGGGGTGAGTATCAGACATAAAAAAAAATATCTTCTTTCAATTCAGTGTTGCCTCTCTGTTTTCCCTCAATATTTATCTTACGCCTGTAATATAAGATGTTTTCTTTTCTTTTTTTTGTTAAGCGAAGATAGTCAGGCATCATGAGGATTTAAGTAAACTGTGAAGGCAAACATTGGGCGGGGTTGTTTTGCAGGAGACCCTAAAGTAAAATGATAATACTGATGAATAATAACAACGATTATAATATTTAAAATTCGGCTGTGTAAAGTCACAGGATGTGCGTTGTGGCGCATTGGATATCGGCTCGGAACGAGAAATCGGAGAGCCGAGTTCGAATTCCAGCCGAGTTCGAATTCCAGCTGAATTCATTGCATTCACTTACGCGCAAATACCCTTGGGAAAGGTATTAATCCGTCTATTCCCTCCAGTTATGGGTTAAATAACAGGACAGATTGTATTCTATAGCCTTGGTCGGCAACCAGTCTACTGTAGAAACCAATGGCAACCTACTGCGGGATAATCTTCTGCCCAGTCAGTCATGTCTCTTTGATCGCCCAAGCGTGTATCACGTATGGCACTTAACTGCTTGACTGACAGTCACAGAAGGCTTTTGCGCGATATCTTTTAGAGAACAAAATAATTTTGATATTCGATATTGTTTTTTTAATAGAACCAAACATTGATCTCTTCATTTGTTAAAAGCTTCTTGGATCCATATTTACGGAATACTCGACCAGACCGAAATTATTTTCTTCATTATCATAATGATCCGTTCAGATTCCTTACTGCCAATTCGTTCAGAATTTAGATTCTTTACTGCCAATTCGTTCAGAATTTAGAGGCAAACAATTAAAATGGCACAGAAGCAATTCAAACTAAAATGACATGATAAATTAAAATTAGAATTAACTGAATATACTAAAGAATGACGATAACTTGTGAAAGGTATGCTAAAATTAACGTTGTAATGCTTTGATGATTAAGAAAATAACGTATGAGATAGGAAAATAATGATAGAGTTTGTCTTCTCGTCGTGGTCCCTAATCAAAGGAAGACTAAATTAAGCCTGAAAAGACAAAGTAGTTTAGGCTATTTATTTGGGGTAGAGGAGTCCGGAGGTAGAAGAGTGATGGAATGTGTGTGTTTGTGTGTGTGTGTGTGTGTGTGTGTGTGTGTGTGTGTGTGTAAGAGAGAGAGAGAGAGAGAGAGAGAGAGAATAAAGGTAGAGAAAGAGAGAGAGAGAGAGAAAGAGAGAGATACATAAACTCGAGGTTAAGCTTATCACCCACACATTTCTCTTTTGCTCTTTTCTGTATCGTTTTGCTCTTTAGAAATAAGGTGTGTGCGCGTGTGTGTGTGTGTGTGTTTGTATGTGTGTGTGTGTGTGCGCGCGCGTGTGTGTGTGTGTGTGTGTGTGTAAAGAGTATTCCTTGATATTCCAAAGTGACGGGTTCAATCTACGGTTTCATACTGTTTATATTCTTTAGTTTTATAACCACCTACACCACCGGCACATAATTATTAGGCTACCCCAGTTTTTTTTAAAAGAAACGATTTATTGCCAAGTGGATCATTCTAAATGAAAATCGAATGTTTTTTTTTTATTATTACTTTGCAAGATTTTACAAGGCAAGAACTCGTCCGAATCACCCTAAATTTTCTTCATTCTTTCATTGATGAGACTGCAATATAGGTAATTATTAAATATTTAGAAATTCATTTGATGCACATGTTATTGTACAGTATTAACAAAAGAACCATTCTATTTTCATTTACAATTATTCACTTGGCAATAAATACTAAAAAAATAGTATGAAATAAATCATTTTTTTAAATACTTGGCTGGCCTAATAATTATGGCCAGTAGTGTACAATGACCGGACGATATGTCTTCGCTAACTCGATACTGCTCATTCCGGGTAATTCAGTAACGTGGAAAGTAGACATGATGACAATGAGAAATATTCCTTTATTGAAAAAGTTATTTTCTCCGTGATAATCGTGTGCATTCCTAAGCAGCAGTTTGTTAACCCGGACACTTTCAAAATATAATTTGGCGTAGATAACTCGTGCTAAGAGAACAGACTGAAAGAAAAAGATTTTATGTCAACATCAGATAAGCAAATCTGATATGAACGCCGCTGTCTGATAATTTACCTTTTTTCGATTACGTCTAACCTGCCTCTACGATTATCTTGCCGCTCCCTTAGTTTTCAGTTCGTTCCCCATTGACTTTAGTTGAGGTGTGTCGTGTTCAACTAGAATTTACAATGAGCACATAGAGACGTTATTACTGATGCGTAGAACATATCTGATATAATACACTGTGTCTATACTACTACTACTACTACTACTAGTAATAATGCTAGAAGCAGCGCTTGTCAAAGCGCAATGGTTAGCAAGCTTTTCCCGTGTACAACTTCACTATTGCAAATTAAAACATTGTGTTAACTCGAAATATAGACCATCTTGTATCAGATAGCATCAACTGAGTCTAAAAATTACGGCACGATAGCTTTGGCAAATATCTATAATATATAATATAAGCCACTTATACGGACAGAAACCTATAAGAAACCAAGAAATATGAACACCACCCAGACCCAGTTACAGGGATAGGACCTGTAACAATTTTATGGAAGTTTACAACACACAGACAGACAGACAGTTTTATGGAACTTTACAAAACACAGTCAGACAGACAGACAAACAGACAGACAGTTTTATGGAACTTTACAACACACAGTCAGACAGACAGACAGATAGACAGACAGACAGACAGTTTTATGGAACTTTACAGCACACGGACAGACAGACAGTTTTATGGAACAATTTTATGGACAGACAGACAGACAGACAGTTTTATGGAACTTTACAACACACAGACAGACAGTTTTATGGAACAGTTTTATGGACAGACAGACAGGCAGACAGACAGTTTTATGGAACTTTACAACACACAGACACTCAGACAGACAGACAGAACAATGAAAGCTAATCGCGCAGATATCGTGAGCAAACACCACAAAAACATAATGAGCTTTTTTATTGATATGACAATTCTTGCAGATTGTAATGATTCATTAATGCTATGGGGAAACACGCCTATTCCTCAGATAATTGACTCACCCTCCTATGTTTATAAGAGTTAACAGGAAGTTCTTGGGAAGTTTATAGGAGTTTTTTTAGAGTTCTATTGGAGTTCAGTAGAACTACTAGGCAGTTAATATTAGTCGGCAGTTAGCCGAATACTAAGGAGTCAGCTTTCAGTGTAAGATTACCAAGTTCCTAACATTTTGGGTACGTTAAGTCGATTAGCAACCGCCATAGCACGATTATAACCTTCTGTGCGAAAACTACTCCACAAGAATTAATGATCTTCAAAATACAAGGATCTTGAAGTTGAAATCTAAGAAATGTGGTACATGATGACATCAATAATTCCAGTTGTAGTTTGAGCCCTCGGATTAATTGGAAAAGGTTCCGATAGATTCATCGAAGGAATTCCTGGCAGACCATGCCTTAAAGAAATGCAAAAGTTGTACTCACAAGCACAGCCCATATATATTATGAAGGTCTTTATGTAAGATGTGTGAGATCTCAGGTTTTTGTTTGGTTGTTTTTCAAAAATGATCAGTAGAAAATGTCCTAAAGTCATTTCCGATTTTAGGTCTCTGGATGGGACACGGAAGGAAATGTGTTTACAAAATAAATCACATGAAATAATAATAATAATAATAATAACTGGAATGACCAGTGAAAGAGCACAAACCTCCGCCAAGGCAATACCAACAGCGATGAACAAAAGATGATTATTAAAACGAGAATAACTGCTATGAACTTGACCGCTCTCAAGAGTGAAAATACAAAAATTGAACTCGACTGTTCTCAAAAATTAAATACACGATTAAAATGAACAATGAAATGTACAAAATAGTAGTAAAAAATAAAAACAAAAACAGACAAACAAAAATAAACGGAAAAATAAACCAGAAACTTTATCCCGCACCAGATCAAACCCCAAATCTAATCAGTTCGTGCCAGTCATGAAGCCAATCATCCCTTAAGATATCCTGCACACGAACAAACACAGACACATTTTTGTCTGTTTGTCTGCCTGATTAATTAACTAAAAATTAGGCTGCAAAAATTGTAAAAGTATTCGTTTTTAATTTAATATCCCATTTTTTGCGTATTTTATCTTCTTTTTTTTTTACTTTTGAGTAATAGATATGAAATTTATATTACAAATAATAATAAAGCAATCGAAGGCACGTAATTCAGTATTTGACAAACGCGACCGATAATAATACTTCCACCTTAAGGCAGAAGTAATAATAATAATAATAATAATAATAATAATAATAATAATAATAATAATAATAATAACTTGCCCCAAATGAATATAACAATCGTCACGATAGAGTGGGGCAATATTTACATTGGACACTGTGCAAACACAATGGAAAATCTGTAAACAAACACTGGTATGAACATCACCCAGCACCGGTTACAGAAATAGAAGATGTCACCATTCTATGGGATTACACCATCTACACAGATAGAAAAATTGAAGCAAATAGGCCGGACATTATTGCTAAAAACCAGAAAGAAAAAACTTGCTTATTAATTGATATGGCTTGTCCAGCGGATTGTAACATAGCAACCAAGGAATTCGAAAAACTGTCAAAATATAAAGACCTCGAAATTGAAATAGAAAAAAAATGTGGAAATTGAAAACAAGAATCGTGCCAGTGAGAGTAGATGCACATGGAATGATAAAGAAAGGAACAAAACATCACATTGAAAGAATCCCTGGAAACCCCAGGTTAAAAGATATACAAAAAATTGTCTTTATAAGTACAGCCGACATACTAAAGAGAACTTTGTCTATGTAACGTTAGGGGCGTTAGGAAGATATGAAAAAATATGAAATGGAGCCATAACAACACGCCACGACCTGCCTTAGGTCGTCCTGCAGACCAGGTAGGTAAGTTTCTTCACTAGCTTCACTTGATTTGAGTTCAGCATATACATTTGCACAGAAATAATGCCATTTTGGATAAGTTTGAAGCGGAATAGCGACGTGAATGAAAACGAAAATTTACCGAAACTTAAATTTTAATGAAACTTTAAATTGGTTGTTTTGTTTTTATGGCACATCAAACTCGGTGGGCCATTTATTGCCAACTAAAGTTTCTTTATTTATTGCTGGTAATACCTTTTTTCTTTCAACAATTTATTGTTCTTTTTATATAAGTTTTGTGTCTAGTAATACATTTTTCTTTTCTAGTATCAAGATTCATTGGGATTTGTTTTTAAGGGCAGGGTCCCCGAGTCCTACCCTTGTTATTTAACCCATAACTGGAGGGAAGGGACGGATTAATACCTTTTCCAAGGGTACCAGTGCTTAAGTGAACGCAGGGTATTCAACTGGAATTCGAACTCGGCTCACTGATTTCTCTTTCCGAGCCGATATCCACTACACCACAACGCACATCCGTCACTAAACGCTTACAGCACCTGATATTCCCAAGCGGTCACTCATCTAAGTACTGACCAGGCTCAACGTTGCTTAACTTCGGTGTATTCAACGTGATATGACCGTGAGCTGAAACTTTAAGAACTTATCTATTAATGAATTAAATCATTTCAGAAAATATTGCTTTTAGAAAATATTGAAAAAAATATTTCTTAGCAGATTTTCATTCCGGTTACTTCAATTATGAAAACACGAGAAAAATGAGGATTTTTAGTGACGATAATAATTCAAATCAAAACTCTTAACGAAAATCTGTTCTGAATCATAAAATGAAAAATGCAGTAAAGCTAAGAAATTATTTTAAGTAAAGGAGTTTTATTGCGTTTCTGAATAAATACACACGGACAAATTTTCTTCAGAAAACATTTTCTTGATGAAAAATGAATTTTTACAAAATTTGTTTTCATTTTTACAATTTTAATTAAAAATAATTGATAATATTTTAAAATCTTTTAAAATTCAGTTTCAATAGTGTAACTTTTAGGAAATATTGTTATTAATTTAAACTATATTTACTAATCATATATCGTGAAGCTTATTACAATCTGCTGACCTCGAATATCTTTAAAAGAATTTTTAATTGATTTTGTATGTGTATAAATGTGCTGAATTTTATAAATACGGTGGTAATATTAGAAAAAAGGGTGACAACTATTTAGAGCCGAAAATTCTCTAAAATTCAATAACTCATTAGCTTCCAGAGAAGATTTTTAAAAAATCTTTAAGATTACCAATTACTTGAAAGAGGCAAGCCTTAAATTCCTCAATTATTATTTTTTTTACTGTTAACGCCCCCGTAGAACAACATTAAATAATAATCAGTCATAGAAATGTTAAAAAGCTGTCAACATAAATAAACAAGCTACCGTCGTGTTAAAAAAATGCATCCCTGTGTAGTCTTAAATTTGGAATGAATTCATCTTTGACTAACAGCGCGGTTCTCCAATATGCAGAAGGTATTCCAAGAACGAATTGTAGGCGGTAAAGGTAGGTTCTGCATCCCGGTTTGTTTGAAAGTGATCTGCTAGCTCTTCAGGTGGAATAATCTGACGGACTAGTTGCTTAAGCAGATACACCTGGGTTTACATGAATATAAACATAAACATGCCGCGCACGAAATGGACGACGTTTACAATCAATATATTGCGTATATTACAAAATTTAAAAGTAACACTAAAGTAAATAATAGTTGTTTCAAATCAGACTAATTTTATCTTCAATCAGCTGATATTTTTCAAATAAAGTTTCAGAAAAGTATTTTTGAAAAATTTTTTAATAAAGATATTTTTGTAAGTTTGCTAAAAATGGCGCAAAATTCAAAAATTACAAAACGGAAACTTTTTTCAATCAATTGAAATTAGTTTTGAAATATAGTAAAGTATTTTGTTTATTTGAAGTATTATATTTAATATATCAGCTTGAAATTAAAACTAGAATAGATGCTTCAATAAAGATTTTACATTATTATAAATTAATTTTAAACGTAAGGTATCGCATTAATTTTAGGAAGTGACTAACGTAATAAATCTTTGAAGATCTATAAAATAACTTCAAAATAGAGGGATCTTGAATTGAAAATCTAAAAATGGTTCTGATATACTCATTGAAGGGATTCTTGATAGCCAATCCCGTAAAGAAATACAATTAAACTCGCAAGTCCAGCCGTGACCTTTGCTATAATAACTGGATATTTAGCTGTGTACATAACTTTGAATATTTTGTCAGATTATGATATTTTATTTCATGTAGATTCTTGTGATGATGGTCACAATATAGAAAAAATATAAAAAATATTGGCGTGGACTTCTACAAATACTATATTGAATAATTTTTGCAAAAAAAAAAAATGACAAAATAATGGGAAGAAATTTAAATATATAAAAAAAGAAAATTGGAAACATTTTATAAATAAAGAAATAAACAAATAAATAAAACTTTTATATATTTATTGTTTTGTCATTCTTTTATTGTCATTAATTCAATTTTGAAAATTTTAATCACTTGGTAAAACATGGAACTTAGCAATCAGTATCTGCCCTTAAATGAATTGTCTCCCTTTAGCTTGACTACACTTGATGACGTCATATTTGAGTAGAGAGACCTTATTTTTATAGCGATGGTCACGGTCCAACTCTCACCTTATGAGGGGCTTTGTCTATGTGAAATGTGTGTGGTCTTAGGTTGTCTTTTTCTTCTACAAAAATATTCTGTCCTTAAGTTTCAGGTTATGACCTGGAAGGAAATGAATATACAACAGGAATCAACGGAAATAATAATCTTAATAATAAAAAAAGACTTGAAAAGCAGAAAGTAAAAGCTGATCTTGTCAGCTACTTTGAAATTTAGAAACACAGACAGATACAAAGGATCAAACATAAGTTTTATCAAGTATAATAAAAGACGTAGCTGTCTGTGTGGCTCAAAGATATAACTGAGAAATGGTTGGAACATTGAAAAATATCATAACTTTGCTTGATTAACGTGAAAATATTGATATATGAAGTGAACTTCTGTAGCAATGAAGTCGCTGAACATCTGAGAGACTGGAAAAGTCTACGAAAAATATTGTGAAGAATATAGAGGAGATTTGTTATTGTTGTGGAGTAGTTTTTGCACTGAAGGTTATAATCGTGCTATGTCGGTTGCTAATCGACTTAACGCACCCAAAATGTTAGGAACTTGGTAATCTTCCACTGAAAGCCGACTAACTGCCGACTAATATCAGTTGCCGAGTAGTTCTACTGAACTCCAACAGAACTTTAAAAAACTCCTATGAACTTCCCAAGAACTCATCAAAAATTCATTATTTATTTCTGAAGAAACAAAAAAATGCGGCACAAGGACAAAGGGGGATGGGGAATGGGGAATGGCTGGTGTTCTTCTGTCTTACATTAACTTAGCTAGCCTCACTCACTGACCCAAGCAGACAATACAATATCCCTTGCACCAAAACATCACATTCTTAAGTACCATTCTTGCTACAAACACCATAATGCCTCAATACACTCTGTGGAAATCTAACTAAACCCATATGTACAATTGATCTGGGGGGGGGGGGGGGCAATAACTTTTAAAATTGATAACCCCAATGATTTTATACAATGAATGAAAATATATAAAAAAAAAACAAAATTGATGTTAGTAAGCCCCCCCCCCCAACAATCTTTAATTGTGACAGAAACATTAGTTAGCTGGGCGAAATTATAGCGGGGCTCGCAGATATGAAACAGTTATGCACACACGCACGCACACGCACAAACACAACAACAAATACGAAAATAAACTCACCCAAAGCGAAAAGTGTCCCGCATCTACCAGGGAACTAACATCTCTAATCACCTAAAGGGGGATGGATTGGGGAATGAAACCAAGAAAAGTGAGGACAAAAAAAATCAAAAGTGGGGCCAATGATCATGCAAACCCTAGCTAAGTTTAACCATTGTGAAAAATAAAAAGAAAACCCTAAACTATCCTACTTTCGGGTGGGGTAAAACTGTTTAGTCCAAGATCCCCAATATCCTGATGCATAACCGGCATCAAAATGCCACTCCAAGTCAGATCCTTTCACTCGACAGATTCGCGAAAGCTTCACCCACCTTTTGCCAAATTCTGAAAGAGGGAGTCGTCGCCTTTCCGTCCTGATTTTGACGTTAAGCTGATGCTTTACAACCAAAATCAGTTGGGAAGAGGAAAACTTCTCCTCCCCATAGAATTCCTTCTGTCGCGAACTCCTCAGAACTTTCCCTGGTAACTTCCTGTTAACTCTTATTGATATAGGAGGGAGAGTCCATTATCTGAGGAATAGGTGTGTTTCCTCATAACAGTTATCACTTGTCGTCTTGGTACTCCAAACCAAATATGACATGAAAAGAAAATAATCTAGTAACCGCTGAATGACTGGTGACAATATTTATCCATTTGAATTCGCCATTTATTCATTGTCAGAAAATAAAACTCAAACGTCATTTTGTATCTTATGTTGATTCTGATGATCATTTCAATATTCACCAAAAAAATATGTGATCCTGGGTATGACCGTAAACTGTATCCGGCAGCAAGGCCTCTGATTGGGAGGTTGTGAGGAGCGTGGAACCACCTCTTAATTGCTGTTGTTCCCAGGTCCACCCTGACCCATCGTGGTAGCACCTGTTAGGGTCCCAGCTATGGGTAAATAGTTAACCCCCAAACCGGGGTTAAAATGTTATGAAAGTATTTACCAACAAAACTTTTTTGAATGAAAAATGTTTCCAACAAAACCTTTTTTAATAAAAAATGTTACCAACAGCTGTGATTTAAAATAAAAATAGGTTTCTGGCCTTAAATGACCCTTTAGATGTTGATAGGCCATTAAACAGGAACAAACCAACAAACAAACATGGTGTTAATAATTTCTCATATTACTGATCAAATGACACAACTCAAAAATTCTCATAATTAATGGTAAAAAAATAATTAAAACAATCTTTCAAGGCTTCACACTCCGTTTTAAAGGTTTTACAATCTTGTTGAAAAGAGACAAACTTGGAATTTATTTAACTAATTATTTAACTAATTATTTAACTAATTTATTTAACTAATAGTAGAATCAGTCATTCAAATCGAGAATTATTCCGGTTTAAGTCAAAAGTTTAGTTTTCATCATTTGCCGCTATCGGCATGTTTTCTTTTCACAAATAAAAGTTAAAAGTTTTAATACTAATTAAATATCTAACATTAAATCAGTTAAGCCCATGTATTGAATACTGCTGCCACATCTGATCGGGTGCCCCTGCTATTCCCCTCGGGGCTCTTGACAAAATCCAACGGAGAATCTCCAATGTGATCGATACCGACTTGGCAGCTCGGCTGCAGTTGCTCTCTCAACAGCGTGACGTGGTTTCCCTGTGCCTTATCTCTAAATACTTTCACGGCTTTTGCTCCGATGAACCTAGATCACTGGTGCTTCCAAGGTATGAATTTACACCAGCTACTAGATTAGCAACTAGGTCCCACCCTTTTACAGTGAAACCGATAAAATGTAACCACAATTTCTACTCTAACAGCTTCTTTTCTCGCACTCCCCGCCTGTGGAATTCCCTTCCATATACTTACTTCCCCGACAGCTACAATCTCCAGGAGTTTAAATGTAAGGTCAATGGACATCTCCTATCTCACTAACTCGCATCCATTCTCTCAAGCTCTTTTCTCCATCTACTCCACCCAAAATCTTGGTATCCTCATCCGTCTATTATCCTCCTCCTGACATTTCTTATGAGTAACCTCTCTTTCTCATCACTTTCTCCTATGTAACCCCCTGCGCAACAGTGGCAGTAGAATGCCTTGCTTGGGTGAGATGATTACAAAAAAAAAAAGAGTAAGAAACCTTTATAGGGGGTAGGCGTTCCTTTGAAGGGTAGTTGTTTATTGTTGAAGATTAACGGAATTTGGCCTCGTTTTAGACAGCCCACTATAAGTCATAAAAAGATTATAATTCAAGAAAAGCAAATTGAGTTGAGAAATAACATTTTATATATACACGTACTAATTAAGGTTTTACAATTGAAGTAATCCTTTAAATATGGGTCCAACGGACGTTAAAATGTTCATGGTAATAAAATGCTGAAAAGAGAATTAATGCTTAGGTATGTGGGAGCGTTGTAACTAAGGAATGTCTTTGATGTATCCGCTCCTTAGGTCAGTAAGTACTTTTGAGACAGCGACGAAGGAAAAGAGAGGGAAGGGCGACGAGCATAGTAAGCCACTTGGTCAAGTGAGATACTAATTACTCTCGTCTCTCTCGATTCAGTCCGTGTGTGTCTGTCTGGGTCTGTCTGGGTCTGTCTGTCTGTCTGTCTGTCTGTCTTTCTGGCTGGCGATACTTTCTGTATCGGCTTTTTATTTCGACTTTGTGGATCGCAGCAGATCATTTGGGAATTCACATCCGTATCTGATTCTGGGCTTCCCATTGGCCGATAAATAACATTCGGGTAGGCTCGCGAACTTGAATTTAATATTTAATTAACTTTTAGTTTTCAACCGGAACATCTGCGCGAAGCCGGGGTGCGCACCGACGACTTTTGGTCATTTGCTTTTTGGTCGTGAGAGTGCAAACATCCGGTCCCTCGCTTTTGCTCGGTCGGCATCACTACACCTTAACTGATTCCTCATTAGCAATTTGGACATATTCAGAAAGTGATTTTCATTTCAATTAAAAAATGCAAATTAATCTCCTTCAAAAGTAATGGCGAAATTATTAGTAATTGTTTTGGGAAAATATCTATTTGAAGCGAACAAGCTTATTTTTATGAGTTTATCAGCCTTCAGCTTTTTTCCCCCATTCTTTCGTCTCACTTTTCTTCCTTTATTTCGCTTCCATTTCCATTCCTTGTCTTCTTAGACCAATAAGAGAATTGCTTTCATCGAACTCATCCCGATAAAACGAAAAATTCTAAGTGTGGAACAAATTTAATATTGGCCAAATGTTTCACACGGAACCTCAACAGAACCAATACTGCCAATATTGATAGCCTCATTGCCATGACAACTTTACTCTTTACTTTATTGCGGTCAATAACATGTTTTGGCCTTATAATTTCCGTCATTAACCAGACAGTTATTAACATATTGACATTGTGCTTGCATTGCTGGCATATTGACCATCGGTTTCACAATATCTGTTTGGTCGTCTGTCGCAAAGAAATGCAAGATTTTCTCATAGATCAATCACTTGTTTGGTTAATTCAAAACACATTGCATATCCTAATGTTAGGATCATGAGTCATAACAAATTAAACTGAGTAAATATTTTGTACGACACTATTTTGGAGATATTGTTACACTGTTTATTTATTATGATTAGTAACACGATTAGACCAATGAGTTGATAAAATAAGTTTTAATTATAATTTGTCTAATGTTCTGTTTTTCAACATTTATTAATTTATAATGGTTTCTTTTTTGCGAGAATTATAGTTGGACTTATTTTACATTACTTATTTTAGAATCAGTTATTTGTCTCACTGACAGAAATGTAAGCATATTTTTAGCAGGTCACATATTACTGGAAAGTATCCCTCTAAAAATTGATGCTGTGCCGGATAATTAGTCAGAAATAATCGTAAGGTATTACTGCTGTAGTGAGGTCAATTTTCAATATCTGCACGACATTATTAATCCCTTTTCACAATGAGTTAGACATAATGAATATGAGTTACTTTTCTTAACAACAGATACTGCATGTCAGAAATGCAGATGAAGAACCAAAACGACCGACTAGAAAGACACTATGAGGAGAGAATATATTTGTAACTCTTGCTTTGGATGTCTTTAGAAATCCATTGATAATATCTTATTTCGCGGAACTGTTACAGACCGCTCATCAGACCAAATTAATACAACAATGAATGGGTTAAATTTATCCAGACAAAAAGAATCATGGGTAAAAACTATTTGTGAAAAAGAAGAGAGAGAGAGAGAGAGAGAGAGAGAGAGAGGGTGGGGGGTTAAATAATGCGGTGGGAAGGTTAGATTTACAGTGTTAGTTATTATTGGTGTCTGTATTTTATCCCAGATGATAAGATGTCCATGGCTTAGATTTACAGTGAAAGTTGTTACTGGAGATTGAATTTTTAGTTGGACATTCTCAAATACAGGAAAGTAAATTTAGGGGTCGTATATTCACCAGAAGAATTGAATTGTCAGTTTTTTCTATTAATTCTAACGTTAATAATAATATCTTCATTTTGTACATATTAATTTTTTATCGTTTTGGTTGTGACAATAATATTTTTATCGTGTATGTTAAGAATGTTACAGAAAAAAAATCGGGATAAGTGCTAATTATTATTTTTAACGATAACAATAATACTATTTCAAAAAAGTACTACTACTACTACTAATACTACTACTAATAATAATAATGATAATAAAAATAAACATGTTAACAATAATTGATAAAAATTGTAATAATTCAAATAGTTAACTAAAAAAATGATAACAATAATTGATAAAAATTGTAATAATTCAAATAGTTAACTAAAAAAATGATAACAATAATTGATAAAAATTGTAATAATTCAAATAGTTAACTAAAATTGAAAACAATAATTGATAAAAATTGTAATAATTCAAATAGTTAACTAAAAAAATGATAACAATAATTGATAAAAATTGTAATAATTCAAATAGTTAACTAAAAAAATGATAACAATAATTGATAAAAATTGTAATAATTCAAATAGTTAACTAAAAAATGATAACAATAATTGATAAAAATTGTAATAATTCAAATAGTTAACTAAAAAAATGATAACAATAATTGATAAAAATTGTAATAATTCAAATAGTTAACTAAAAAATGATAACAATAATTGATAAAAATTGTAATAATTCAAATAGTTAACTAAAAAAATGATAACAATAATTGATAAAAATTGTAATAATTCAAATAGTTAACTAAAAAAATGATAACAATAATTGATAAAAATTGTAATAATTCAAATAGTTAACTAAAAAAATGAAAACAATAATTGATAAAAATTGTAATAATTCAAATAGTTAACTAAAAAATGATAACAATAATTGAAGTAAAAATTGTAATAATTCAAATAGTTAACTAAAAAAATGATAACAATAATTGATAAAAATTGTAATAATTCAAATAGTTAACTAAAAAATGATAACAATAATTGATAAAAATTGTAATAATTCAAATAGTTAACTAAAAAAATGATAACAATAATTGATAAAAATTGTAATAATTCAAATAGTTAACTAAAAAATGATAACAATAATTGATAAAAATTGTAATAATTCAAATAGTTAACTAAAAAAATGATAACAATAATTGATAAAAATTGTAATAATTCAAATAGTTAACTAAAAAATGATAACAATAATTGATAAAAATTGTAATAATTCAAATAGTTAACTAAAAAAATGATAACAATAATTGATAAAAATTGTAATAATTCAAATAGTTAATAAGAAATAAAATAACAATTGATAAAAATTGTAATAATTCAAATAGTTAACTAAAAAAATGATAACAATAATTGATAAAAATTGCAATAATTCAAATAGTTAACTAAAAAAATAATAACAATAATTGATAAAAATTGTAATAATTCAAATAGTTAACTAAAAAAATGATAACAATAATTGATAAAAATTGTAATAATTCAAATAGTTAACTAAAAAATGATAACAATAATTGATAAAAATTGTAATAATTCAAATAGTTAACTAAAAAAATGATAACAATAATTGATAAAAATTGTAATAATTCAAATAGTTAACTAAGTAATCTTTTTTAATAAATGATAAAAATTAATAATTCAAATAGTTAACTAAAAAATGATAACAATAATTGATAAAAATTGTAATAATTCAAATAATTAACTAAAAAAGGATAACTTAATAATTGATAAAAATGTAATAATTCAAATAGTTAACTAAAAAAATGATAACAATAATTGATAAAAATTGTAATAATTCAAATAGTTAACAAAAAATGATAACAATAATTGATAAAAATTGTAATAATTCAAATAGTTAACTAAAAAATGATAACAATAATTGATAAAAATTGTAATAATTCAAATAGTTAACTAAAAAAGTAATGCTTTAATAATTGATAAAATTGTAATAATTCAAATAGTTAACTAAGAAATGATAACAATAATTGATAAAAATTGTAATAATTTTAAATAATTTAACTAAAAAAATGATAACAATAATTGATAAAAATTGTAATAATTCAAATAGTTAACTAAAAATGATAACAATAATTCATTAAAAATTGTAATAATTCAAATAGTTAACTAAAAAAATGATAACAATAATTGATAAAATTTACTTATTAATTCAAATGATTAATATAAAAATGATAACAATAATTGATAAAAATTGTAATAATTCAAATAGTTAACTAAAAAAATGATAACAATAATTGATAAAAATTGTAATAATTCAAATAGTTAACTAAAAAATGATAACAATAATTGATAAAAATTGTAATAATTCAAATAGTTAACTAAAATGATAACAATAATTGATAAAGTATAATAATTCAAATAGTTAACTAAAAAATGATAACAACAATTGATAAAAATTGTAATAATTCAAATAGTTAACTAAAAAAATGATAACAATGATGATAAAAATTGTAATAGATTAAATAGTTAACTAAAAAATAATAACAATAATTGATAAAAATTGTAATAATTCAAATAGTTAACTAAAAAAATGATAACAATAATTAAAAATTGTAATAATTCAAATAGTTAACTAAAAAGAGAAATAACAATAATTGATAAAAATTGTAATAATTCAAATAGTTAACTAAAAAAATGATAACAATAATTGATAAAAATTGTAATAATTCAAATAGTTAACTAAAAAAATGATAACAATAATTGATAAAAATTGTAATAATTCAAATAGTTAACTAAAAAAATGAAAAAATAACAATAATTGATAAAAATTGTAATAATTCAAATAGTTAACTAAAAAAATGATAGCAATAATTGATAAAAATTGTAATAATTCAAATAGTTAACTAAAAAATGATAACAATAATTGATAAAAATTGTAATAATTCAAATGATTAATAAAAAAATGATAACAATAATTGATAAAAGTACAATAATTCAAATAGTTAACTAAAAAATGATAACAATAATTGATAAAAATTGTAATAATTCAAATAGTTAACTAAAAAATGATAACAATAATTGATAAAAATTGTAATAATTCAAATAGTTAACTAAAAATAAATGTAATAATTGATAAAAATTATAATAATTCAAATAGTTAACTAAAAAATGATAACAATAATTGATAAAATTGTAATAATTCAAATAGTTAACTAAAAAATGATAACAATAATTGATAAAAATTGTAATAATTCAAATAGTTAACTAAAAAATGATAACAATAATTGATAAAAATTGTAATAATTCAAATAGTTAACTAAAAAAATGATAAAAATGATTGATAAAAATTGTAATAATTCAAATAGTTAACTAAAAAATGATAACAATAATTGATAAAAATTGTAATAATTAAATAGTTAACTAAAAAATGATAACAATAATTGATAAGAATTGTAATAATTCAAATAGTTAACTAAAAAAATGACTAACAATAATTGATAAAAATTGTAATAATTCAAATAGTTAACTAAAAAATGATAACAATAATTGATAAAATTACAGCAATAATTTAAATAGTTAATATAAAAAAATGAATGTAACAATAATTGATAAAAATTGTAATAATTCAAATAGTTAACTAAAAAATGATAACAATAATTGATAAAATTGTAATAATTCAAATAGTTAACTAAAAAATAAATATAATGATGATAAAAATTGTAATAATTCAAATAGTTAACTAAAAATGATAACAATAATTGATAAAAATTGTAATAATTCAAATAGTTAACTAAAAAAATGATAACAATAATTGATAAAAATTGTAATAATTCAAAATAGTTAACTAAAAAATGATAACAATAATTGATAAAAATTGTAATAATTCAAATAGTTAACTAAAATGATAATAATAATTGATAAAAATTGTAATAATTCAAATAGTTAACTAAAAAATGATAACAATAATTGATAAAAATTGTAATAATTCAAATAGTTAACTAAAAAAATGATAACAATAATTGATAAAAATTGTAATATTTCAAATAGTTAACTAAAAAAATGATAACAATAATTGATAAAAATTGTAATAATTCAAATAGTTAACTAAAAAAATGATAACAATAATTGATAAAAATTGTAATAATTCAAATAGTTAACCAAAAAATAAATAATAATTGATAAAAATTGTAATAATTCAAATAGTTAACTAAAAAAATGATAACAATAATTGATAAAAATTGTAATAATTCAAATAGTTAACTAAAAAAATGATAACAATAATTGATAAAAATTGTAATAATTAAAATAGTTAACTAAAAAAATGATAACAATAATTGATAAAATTGTAATAATTCAAATAGTTAGCTAAAAAAATAATATATAATAATTGATAAAAATTGCGTAATAATTCAAATAGTTAACTAAAAAATCATAGCAATAATTGATAAAAATTGTAATAATTCAAATAGTTAACTAAAAAATCATAACAATAATTGATAAAAATTGTAATAATTCAAATAGTTAACTAAAAAAATCATAACAATAATTGTTAAAAATTAATAATTCAAATAGTTAACTAAAAAAATATTAACAATAATTATTTGATAAAAATTGTAATAATTCAAATAGTTAACTAAAAAATCATAACAATAATTGATAAAAATTGTAATAATTCAAATAGTTAACTAAAAAAAGTATTAACAATAATTGATAAAAATTGTAATAATTCAAATAGTTAACTAAAAAAATGATAACAATAATTGATAAAAATTGTAATAATTCAAATAGTTAACTAAAAAAATGATAACAATAATTGATAAAAATTGTAATAATTCAAATAGTTAACTAAAAAAATGATAACAATAATTGATAAAAATTGTAATAATTCAAATAGTTAACTAAAAAATCATAACAATAGTGAAGTAAAAATGTAATAATTCAAATAGTTAACTAAAAAAATGATAACAATAATTGATAAAAATTGTAATAATTCAAATAGTTAACTAAAAAAATGATAACAATAATTGATAAAAATTGTAATAATTCAAATAGTTAACTAAAAAATGATAACAATAATTGATAAAAAAATTAGCAATAATTCAAATAGTTAACTAAAAAATGATAACAATAATTGATAAAAATTGTAATAATTCAAATAGTTAACTAAAAAATGATAACAATAATTGATAAAAATTGTAATAATTCAAATAGTTAACTAAAAAAATGATAACAATAATTGATAAAAATTGTAATAATTCAATAGTTAACTAAAAAATGATAACAATAATTGATAAAAATTGTAATAATTCAAATAGTTAACTAAAAAAATAACAATATTAAATTAAAAATTGTAATATTTCAAATAGTTAACTAAAAAAATGATAACAATAATTGATAAAAATTGTAATAATTCAAACAGTTAACTAAAAAAATGATAACAATAATTGATAAAAATTGTAATAATTCAAATAGTTAACTAAAAAATCATAACAATAATTGATAAAAATTGTAATAATTAAATAGTTAACTAAAATGATAACAATAATTGATAAAAATTGTAATAATTTAAATAGTTAACTAAAAAAATGATAACAATAATTGATAAAAATTGTAATAATTCAAATAGTTAACTAAAAAATGATAACAATAATTGATAAAAATTGTAATAATTCAAATAGTTAATAAGAAAAATGATAACAATAATTGATAAAAATTGTAATAATTCAAATAGTTAACTAAAAAAATGATAACAATAATTGATAAAAATTGTAATAATTCAAATAGTTAACTAAAAAAATGATAACAATAATTGATAAAAATTGTAATAATTCAAATAGTTAACTAAAAAAATGATAACAATAATTGATAAAAATTGTAATAATTCAAATAGTTAACTAAAAATAATGTAATAATTGGTAAAAATTGTAATAAATTCAAATAGTTAACTAAAAAATAATAGCAATAATTATTAAAATTGTAATAATTCAAATAGTTAACTAAAAAATGATAACAATAATTGATAAAAATTGTAATAATTCAAATAGTTAACTAAAAATGATAACAATAATTGATAAAAAATTGTAATAATTCAAATAGTTAACTAAAAAAATGATAACAATAATTGATAAAAATTGTAATAATTCAAATAGTTAACTAAAAAATCATAACAATAATTGATAAAATTTATAACTTAAATTCAAAATAATTTAACTAAAAAAATGATAACAATAATTGATAAAAATTGTAATAAACAATTAAAATAGTTAACAAAAAAATGATAACAATAATTAATCAAAAAATTGTAATAATTCAAATAGTTAACTAAAAAAATGACAATAACAATAATTGATAAAAATTACAATAATTAAGATATTTTTAAAAATTAATAAAAGATATAAAGTCTTTAACGGGATTTTCTTTTTCGAATTAAACTTTTAAGTTTAACTTCCATTTTGCTATGGAATCTATCTATCTATCTATCTATCTATCTATCTATCTATCTATCTATCTATCTTATATATATATATATATATATATATATATATATATACAGTACCGTGCAAAAGTATTAGGACAAGAACTATTTTATCTTTTATGAGGCATATTGACAGAAAATTATTTAATTAAAGTAATTTTATTTGATTTACTCAACAAATGCTTTAACAAGAAAAAAATACTTGCTACAAAATAAATTTAATATTTAGTATAATAAATAGCCTTTTGCTTTGATCACAGCCTTCATTCTGTCAGGCATTGACATCACAAGTTTCCTCAATGTATCTTATGGTATCTCCCGCCAAGCAGCTTGTATTTGTTCCCAAAGTGTGACTTGCGAATTAATATTAGATTTATCAATTTTTTTTTTATCCAAAATATCCCGTAGATGTTCAATACTAATGAGATCAGGGCTTTGTGGCGATCAGTTCAAGTTCCGAAGCCTTCTTTTCTCTTCCTTTTTAGTTAAAAGTTCTTACAAATGTTTGAAGTATGTTTAGGGTCATTGTTTTGTTGATAAATTAAATTCTTGTTCTAATAGTTTTGCACACTACCGGTAGTGTGCAAAAGTGTTAGGGCAGGAGTGATTTAAACGTTATTTTGATGCCTCATGTGTGTGTGTGTGTGTTTGTGTGTGTGTGTGTGTGTGTGTGTGTGTGTGTGTGTGTGTGTGTGTGTTTGTGTGTGTGTGGTGGGTGTGAAGGCAAAGAAATTCATTAATTTCAGTAAAGTTAATAAAAAAATTAAAAGAAATTTATCCGAAATGGTTTACCGCCGGGTGTTTTCTTTTTCTGACACGTTAACCCTTTTTATACCCAGATTCTTGACAGCAGGATTTCTTTTTTGAACACCGAAATTGAAATCAGCGAAAGGTAAAAAATATTTTATGATGAATTAATCATGAGACCAAAGACTAAACGCAGAAGTGTCTATTTACTTCGCTGCCAGGATGTGGCAATCACGCATGCTTAATGATTTGAAGTTGAATGGACAACTCAGACCGACCCATCACTTGACGAGGACAGAGGCCAGGCTATTTGTCTTGATTCTGGCATTTTGTAAATATAAATCTAATCCTTGTTTTTACTTATCAGGTGTGTGCAAAAGTTCCTAACAAAAAACTGGTTTTCAATTTTATATTCCCTTTATCGGTTTCAAAATAAAATAGCTGGAAACTTTTACATGTAACTAATAGAGTATTATAACTTATTTGCAAGACTGAAAAACTCAGTACCTTCCAAGGCGCACCAAGGCTTTGTTTGGATACAATTTTGATATGAAGTCACGTGTCCAGATGAAGTAATGATGCAATGTGGTAGTTAGGTTCGAAGACACATTTTCAAGATCCATTTAAAGAAAAGTTTTACATTTTCAATATTTGTTTATAATCGTTTTACCCCAGGCAGTAGTGCCACTGATGCGCAGAGAGAGGAACATATCACTAGGGGTATCAGAGAATGGGTAAGAGAAGAATGGGAACACAGATGTGAAGTGAGCTGCGTGAGAGTAGAGTGGAAAGAAAGAAAAACAAGATACAGTGGGTGTCGGAGAAAGGATGGTAGTCAAGGAGATAAGAGATGGCAACTGACATTGGATTTAAACTCTTGTAGATTTTAACTACCAGGGAAGCATGTCTACTGAAGGGAGTTCCACAGGCGAGGAGTGTGATAAAAGAAGCTGGTGAAGAAGAAGTTGGGGTTATATTTAATTGGTTTCACTGTAAAGGGGTAGGAGCTAGTTGCCAGTCTTGTAGCTCGAGGAAATCCATACAAAGGGGGGGGGGGCACCAGTGAGCTAAACTTATCGGAACAAAAGCTGTGAAAGTATCAGTAAATGACAATATTATGTTATTTGTTAAAATAGTAATAATGATACATTAATTTTCATAATAATTCTTAAGTCGATTTTAAGCCAAAGCATTTTCTTTGTTACACAAATCCTTTCTTCTGCTGATTTTTTCTGTTTTTTTTTGTTTTTTTTTACTTTTTATTCCAACATTTGAACGAGTTATTATGTGGGTAATAAGTGAAATTTTAGGAACCAATAAAATATGTAGTAAACGTTACAGAAATTTAGACTTACAGCTACTTTGCTAGACTAATAAAAGTCGTCCATGAAAGTTGAGCCCAAAAAGTGTAGAATCCGGATTCGTTCATCACTTAAGTTTTTTTTTTCTCTCGGAGGTCAATAGTTTGTTTTCAAGGCTAAAAATCCGCTAAAACACGAAATACTTTTTTAAATAATCATTTCACGCCAAACAAAGCAGTTTTACTGCCACTGGTGTGCAGAGGGTTACATAAGAGGAGAATTATGAGAAAAAGGAACAAGTTATAGGGGGTGTCAGAGAATGGGTATTGGGTAAAAGAAGGATGAGAACACTTGCGTGAAGAGAGCTGATGAGAGTAGAGTGGACTGGGAAAAGAACATTAAGGAAAGGATGAGAGTCAGAGAGATAGGAGATGGCAATTGACCTTACATTTAAATTCTTGAAGATTGTAGTTTCGGGAAAGTAAGAATACGGAAAGAAATTCCACAGGCGGGAAGTGCGAGAAAAGAAGCTGAGAGAGTAGAAGTTGCGTTTATATTTGATTGTTTCACTGTAAAAGGGTGGGACCTAACCGCTAGTCTAGTAGCTCGAGTAAATTCATGCAGAGGGGGCAGAAGCCGTGAAAGTATTTCTGGAAGAGACAGAGGGAAGCCACATTATACCGGTGAGAAAGTGACTGGAGTAGAGCTACCAAGTCGGGATTGATCACATTGCAGATTCTCCGTTGGATTTTGTCAAGAATCCTGAGGTGAATAGCAGGGGCACCCGACCAGGTATGACAGCAGTATTCAGCACACTGGCAGATGGTAGATTTATATATGTGCAAAATGAATTAAGACGGGAAAAACTTCCTGGCCCAACACAGTGAACCGACTTTCCTAGCAGCAGATTTCGCCATGGAGTCGATGTAGTCATTCCACCTGAGGTCGAGTGAAAGATTTAGAGGCCGAAGAATCGCACTGTTTTGCTTTCAGGGAGACTAGCCTGATCCATGCTAATAGAGGGGAAGAGCGATTGTCTGTGGTGGTTAAATGATAGCAGCTTCGTTTCAGACGCATTAAAATTCACAAGCCATTTTTTACCCCAGTCCATCACAGATTGGAGGTTCTTTTCAAGCTCAGCAGCGATGTTCGCTTTATCAGCCTCAGCGGATTTCTTATCGAAGCTAAAGTAAATAATAGTATCGTCAGCGTAGATGCCTACTTGGGATTTAATTCAGTTAGTCAGTTAAGTGCCATACGTGATACACGCTTGGGCGATCATGTCTCGAAAGAGACATGACTGACTGGGCAGAAGATTATCCCGCAGTAGGTTGCCATTGCTTTCTGCAGTAGACTGGTTGCCGACCAAGGCTATAAAACTCAATCTGTCCTGTTATTTAACCCATAACTGGAAGGAATAGACGGATTAATACCTTTCCCAAGGGTATTCGCACGTAAATGCAATGGATTTAGAACTCCCCGATTTCTCGTTCCGAGCCGATATCCATTGCACCAAAACGCACATTTGTTTAATTACATCGGCGAAATCGTCGCTGAAGATCAGAAAAAGCGAAGGGCCTAGAAACCTTGAAGGACACCCGCGTTAATATGATAGTATCGCGAGGCCTATCCGTTCAATACTACCTTCATAACGCCTTTTTCGTGTGAGTTTTTCGAGCAGCCGTACCTTCGTAATCAGAATTAAGCTCATCCAACTCTTTCCGAATCCTCTGCACTGTTCCCATATTGACAGCCAAACAATCTGAAATGTTGGTATTGGAGCTTGTTTAGGAATGCTTTTTTTTTTAGAAATATTTTCTTATATCTATCTATATTTTATTTCTGATTTTAGATTTGCGACCTAAAAACATTTAATTTTTTTTGTCTTTCAGTTTTTCTGAAAGAAAGGAAAGTTTAATGATAAACTATTCCATTGAATGTCTTCTAATCTTATCATTCAGTCAGTTGAGTGTCATACATGATACACGTTTGGGCGATCATGTCTCAAAGAGACATGACTGACTAGGCAGAAGATTATAGAAGCTATAGAAGCCAGTCTGTCCTATTATTTGACTCATGGCTAGAGGGGGAAGAGATGTATAATATCATTAAGTAGTAATTAGCGGGGGATCAGCTTATTACTTCATAACAATATAAAACTGATCCCCCATTTTATGCTCACTAAAAGCCTTAATCATGTTTTCAACTATTATATTCAGTCAGTCAGTTAAGTGCCATACGTGATACACGCTTTGGGTGATCATGTCTCGAAAGAGACATGACTGAGTGGGCAGATTTTTTACCCGCAGTAGGTTGCCATTACTTTCTGCGGTAGACTGGTTGCCATCCAAGGCTATAGAACCCAATTTGTTCTGTTAATTAACCTATAACAGGAGGGAACAGACGGATTAATACCTTTCCCAAAGGTATTTGTGCGTAAGTGAATGTAAGGAATTCAACTGGAATTCGAACTCGGCTTCCCACTTTCTCGTTCCGAACCGATATCCACTGCACCACAACGCACATCCAATCTTGTTAATATCTTTGCTCTTTCTCGTACATTCGGCATCCATTCGCATCGAAGATCGTCATTTTGTTTCCTTATTCTTTTTCTCGTCACACCCGCTGTGAAAACCCAGCCTATTTCTGAAGAGTTGTAAGCAGTAGCCACAGAGAACTGTGGGTGGTGGATATGGCTGAGCGAGTCGGGTCCTCCTTACAGCACATCATGTTGACGGTTGGACTAAAAACTTTCGCTCTCTTGTGCTACACTAAGAAGGCCGATTTGCAGCAACAGTTTCTCAGTTCTCAGGGACGATGTTGACTGTCAGGGATGTCCTCAACTGATCCTTGAACGATCGTTTTAGAGGCTTTTCTCAGTCTCTTGTCGCTCGATAGTTTGTTTTTAATCGCTTCAGCCCAAGGAAGGCGGTACCGCCACTGATACGCAGGGGCAACAAAAGAGAGCAAAAGTTTACAGAGTGAAGAGAAACACGAACCAGTTACATGGGGTGCCAGAGAAAGGGCAAGAGAAGGATAGGAACACAGGTGTGAAGACAGTTGCGAAGGTAGAGAAAAAGGAAAGGAACAAGATACTCGAGGTGTTGTAGAAAGGACTGAAAGTGGATAAGAGATAGGAATTGACATTGCGCTTAAATTCCTAGAGTTTGTAGCCGTCAGGAAAGCAAGTATACGGGAAGGAGTTCTACAAGCGGGAAGTGCGGGAAAAGATGCCGGAGAAGAATTGTCGACTGCATTTGGCTGTTTTAACTGTAAAAGGGTAGGACCTTGTTGCTAATCTGGTTGAACAAGTAAATTCTTGTGGGGAGGGCACCAGTGACCTAAGTTCGTCGGAGCAAAAGCCATAAAAAATATTTGTAGAAGAAACAGAGTGAAGCCACATACCGCTGGTAAAAAGTGGCTGGTCGAGCTGCCAGGTCAGGACCAATCACATTACCGATTCTCATTTGGAGCCTGTTGAGAATACTGAGATGAACAGCAGGGGAGCCTGACCAGACACGACATCAATATTCTATGCACGGTCGGATGGTTGATTTGTATATGTGCAAGATAGATTCAGGGAGAAAAAAAAAACTTTCTTGCGCTATACATTGTCTCAACCTTCCTAGCAGTGAATTTAACTATTGATTCAATTTAATGATTCCACTTGAGGTCGGAAGATAGGGTAAGGCCGTGAGGCGGAGTATATTGCATTAAGGGAGACTCGCTTGGTCCATGCTTAGCGGGGCACGGGAAATTACCTGTGATGGTTGACACCTCTTTCAGTTTAGAAGCATTGAAATTTACAAGCCACATCTTAACTCAGTCCACCACTGATTGGAGGTCCTTCTCAAGATCAGCAGTGAGGTTATGTTTGTTTGCCTCACCAGATTTCTTATTGACGCGGGAGTAAATGGTGGTGTCATTAGCGTAGATGCCTACTTAGGATTTGATCACGTCAGGGAAATATCAGAAAGAGCGTCGGGCCGCCAAAGTGGATGATAATGTGGGAGTCAAGAGGGACGCATTGTGGACACGTGACCCACATAGCGTAGGTGATGTTCTTGTACAGCATTTAAATCAATAGTTTCTTTTAGCGTTTTGCCTTGTGACTATTTTCGAAAATTTATATATAGTTTTCAAAATCTTTATATTTATTTTTGAACCACTGATATGGTGCATAAATGCTTGTCCTCCTTACACTGCTATTTTCTTTGTTTTTTTTTTTTTGTTTTTTTTTAATCGTATCACCCCGATGTGCAGGGGTCTACATAAGAGTCAAAAGATTAAGTAGAAGAGAGTGGAGAGGAAGACGAGCCAGTTAGAAAGGAGCAAGAGAAGGATGGGAATACAGGTGTGATGACAATTGCAAAGGTAGAAAGAAAGGAAAGGATATACGGGGTGGTGAAAGAACTAGAGTCAAGTGGTTAATAGATGAGTATTGACATTGCATTTAAATTCCTGGAGGTTGTAGCCGTCAGGAAAGCAAGAATATGGAAGCGAGTTCCACAGGCAGGAAGTGCGAGAGAAGAAGCTGCAGGAGTAAAATTTTCGTCTGCATTTGTTTAATCTAACTGTGAATTGGTTGGACCCAGTTGCCGATCTGGTTGCACGAGTAAACACCCGTTGCAGAGGCACCAGTGATTTAAGTTCGTTGGAGCAGAAGCCATGAAAGTATTTATAGAACAGACAAAGGAAGGCCACATCTCGTCGGTGGGGAAGTGACTGTAGTCGAGCCGCCAAGTCGGTACCTATCACATTACTGATTCTCCTTTGCAGCCTGTCGAGAACATTGAGATGAACAGCAGGGGCGCCTGACCATATATGGCAGCAGTATTCCATGCACGGACGAATGGTTGATTTCACGTATTTAGAGATTTTCTTTTATAAATCTTTTACCTTCATAAAATGTTATTTTTGGTTTTCTTATTTTTTGTTGGAATAGAGAATTAATTCCTTCAAACTCTAGTTTCTCATAACGTTTCAGCCGTTATACTCTCCGCTCATCTTCAAGTGTTTGTTGAATTCAGAAGATATCTTATTGAAATTTCGAAATTGACCACCATTCTGTTGTCAGTATAGATATTTTTCTTGTTTTCTTTTTCCCTGATCTCTTCAGAACTTGTCGAAATGGCTTTTCACCACTCCCTATCTTTTGCAGTTCTAATATGTTTCCTTACTGTTTCCCCCAGGCCCTCTCCTGACAGTCACTTACACAAGCTCGTCTCATAGGTTACTTATTTCCCTCTATGACTCTTGCCCTTAATATATCCTGCCAAATTCTCCAAGACCGATTTGTTTATTGTGCGACTAGAATTACCACCTGAAAGTGTTTTTTTTGCGCTTCCATAATCCTTAAAACTTAACCGTTACCCACACATCTTTCTGAAGAACCACGTCTTTTGTCTCAATTCACCTATTCTCGTGAGGAGATTGCCCAATATTCACTACCACATATAAGGATTGATATCAAACAGTAATTGAACACTCTTTTCTTTGTTTCAAATAAAATTATCCTGTTTCATGATACTGTGTTTAGTTTTTGGAAAGTATATCTCGCTATTCCAAGGCATCATCTGATTGTCACATTTTCCGTTGTCTCTCGAATTAAAATAATTCAGTGGAAATGACATAACCGTTAAATAAATCAAATTGATGAAGACATTTAAATTTCTAAACATCAAGAGTAGCATTTAAATATCTCCAGTTCAGTATTCCAGCAACGTAACATGCAACTGTAGAAGACCGAAGAATAACACGACCGAAAGTTTATAAGAAACAAAATGACGACAACATTTTGAATGAATCAGTTCATAATAATGATAAATCCTCATCTCAGAAATTCAGACTAATCCTGATTCAATGTATTTTACCATTTCAGCGTTTGGGATAAATTATTAGTATCAAATTACTTATCGTCCAATTAAGACCCGTAAAATTCTTCGAAAAGATATTTTGGTTGTTGTTTTTAAAGAAACATTTCAATAATTAATTTTAAGAAAGAAGAGACGTTTTAAGGAGCAGAGTGGACGTGACGTCCGAATTCTACTTCTACTTGGAAATGTTATAAAGATTTCAAAATTTCATTTCTTTCGCAAATAAACTGAATGAAAAGAAGCTGGAGAGTGTTCTAAGACGAGATATTTATTCAATAACGTCACCATTTTTTTTGTGAATTATACGAATGTGGTAAAGAGAACAACACGTGCATAATTCAATGTTTGAATAGCACAGGAAAATTCAATCAAATTCTTCCGTAATGAAATGTAATGCCTCCTTGAGTTCAGCCTGTTCCACTCTTCAACGTTACATTCTCCTGCTTGTCTCCGTCGTTGGAGCTTTTCTGGTTAAATCAGAACTGGAAAACATGTCTTTTATTTTCATTCGTAACATTTTTTCTGTCAGTGTGTGTGCTGCTCTATTGGATTTTATGCTGCTTGCTCAAAAGATTATTTTTCCTAATGTGGTTCTTTATTTAATAAAACTTTATAAAACCAAACATAACGTCATCGAAGTTAAGGTAAAAGATTTAATATATTTATTCACGATCTACCCCCTGCCACAGTCAGTATTCGTTATTTTACAAGAATTATATTTCTTTAGAGTGTAGTAAAACTCTGATAAACAAACAGTTTCTATCTCTGCTTACTAATCAGACTAAGTTTTCGTTGATTTGACAACAGCCCGGTCTATGCGTCCCGTTCTCCAGCCCTCTTCATTCGTATGTCGCATCCATTAAACTTTCAATCTTATTTATACAGGACCCTTTGTGCTACACTTCGATGCCACTCTAATCAGAACCATTCATAAAACCGAGTGATAAATATCCGTGCTATATTCCAAATATTAGTTAACACATCCTTTCACACGAACGAAGGTTCTTTCCTGGACCCTACGTTACTTCTGATCTTCATCAATGATCTCTCTGATGTCATCAGTTTCCAAATGGGTATTTATGCAGATGACACCAAAATTTACGCCCATCTAGCCTTTGAGATTTGAAAAAGAAATCACTCGACCGTCGGTCGAGAGCGATGGAAAATTTGCTCCCAACAAAATCATTTTACTCGACCGACTTCATTTTTTAATAGTCGCCTTACGTAAACATAGCGTGAATCGCTGATGGAAAACAAAAAATGAAATTTTAATTAAAAAAAGGATTTAAAGAGTTTAAAAAATAATAACAACAAAATTTGATATTTCCTCTTAATAAAAGCATAAACATTTTGATGATAAAACTTTGTTTTTATTAAGTTTAACATCATGCTATGCTGCTTTTTTTTTTTGGCAATTGAGTGATGTTATTTAAATTCGTAGTTTCTTTCTTTTGTTTGACTATAACCTCCATCTCACAGATGATAAAAAATAACAAATCTGATTTTCTCAACGATTTTCTATAAAAAAATTACTTACTTGTAGAATTTGTTTTTCGGTGCGTGGTTGAAAGAAGTATGCGTATTTTTTTCTTTCTTTCAAATGTTTGTTTTTACTTTTCGTAAGCGGGAAGGAAATATGGATGTTGAGTCAAGAATAATATTTTTCAAAATGAGTTTCTAAAAATCTGTGAGCGTTTTTAATTTGGGCGACAGAGATATTTTGGCTCCACACTGGAAGCGAATTAAACGAATGTTTACACTGACCGGGAGACAAGAACTTGTCAGTCTAAATTCAATTTGTCAGATCTTGCTTTGATGATTGTGGGATGTCACTGTCTTTTGTTTAACCACACATTTCGACGTAAATCAGGCGCGATGCATAAAACTTAAGAGTTCAATAAGGTCATTGTTGGTCATTCTAAGTAACTAGTGAATCTTCAATGGCACACTTTTGATTTGTAAAATGAATCAGATTTCCTTTTTCTATATTTGAAGGTTACGTTTCATTGCGAGATTTTTAATAGACCGCGGGCGAGTAAAGCAATTAACTTCAATCGCCCAATTAAGTTTTTAATCGACTGAGTCGATCGGGCGAGTGAAATCTCAAAGGCTGTTCCCGTTTCAATAGCAAATCCAACACTGACAAAGTAAACCTGGATGCGGATCATAAAAATAACTCCAAGCCAGTGGTTAACTGGAGCAAAAAGTGGCTTGTCAATTTTAGTGCCTTCAAAACAAATCTGCTTTCATTTAACCAGCATCAATAAACCCTCCTGCCCACCACAAGCATGACTGACGCTAGACTCCTGAACACTGTGCCACTTTGGCCTCACGTTTTCAACTGACTTGAAGTGGAGCTACAACATCGAATCAACAGCTGCATCCACTGCAAGGAAACTTGCATTGTCTCGTGCTAGAAAACTTTTTTGTCAGAATCTATCTTGCACATTTAATGAATTTACCATTCGCTCATTGAATACTTTTGCCATAATTGGTTTGTGCTCTCACAATTAATTTCGAGGTTCTTGACAAAATCCAAAGAAGAATTTGTAATGCAATCGATCCTACTCAGGCATCTCGACTTCAGTCAATTTCTCAATGACCAAACGTGGCTTTCTTCTCTTTTCTACAAATATTTACATGGCGTTTGCTCTGACGATCTCTGCGAATTTCATTTAAGTGTGCTAAGATTAGCATCGAAATCCCACCTTTTTACTCTTGAAACAGATAAATCTAATCGCCACTTCTACACCAACAATTTATTTTCTCGTAGTTCCTTTCGTTTACTTGCTTTCCTGATATCTACAATGTGCAAAAATTTAAATACAACGTCAATTGCCATCTTCTGTCTTCTCCAAATCCATTCATCTTTAGTCCTTTCTTCAATCCTTCCTATCCTTAGTGTTCTCTTTCACTTTTCACTCACTGTAAACCCTTGCTTATTAACATCTTGCTTGAGTTGAAATGTTTAAAATAAAAAAACAAACTTCGACAATTGTTCTTCAATGCTTTAGGAAAACCACGTTGTGCTTGCAACCTTTTTTCACGCTATTTTGAGTTATTTTACTATTTTTTTTCTTTCATATAGAACAGAGCGCGAAAACGATTTTAGACATAAATTGATACAATAAAACAACTTCTCAGTTTTTTTTTAATAAAGATTTCAAATGAAGTGTTTGTTTTTTAATCGTATCACCGAGCAAGGCGGTAACGCCACTGATGTGCAGGGGGCTACGTAATAGTGAAAAGATTGGAAAAGAGAAAGCCGGAAACTACATCCTAAACAGGGAACAAGGGATGAGCCTCTTCACCTGTTCAATAGACGTGGGTGGAGTGTGAACCGGGCGATAGATCTATCTACTCCAATTTTCCAAACTTTATATACTCTGAAGATGAAAACAAAAATATATCCACGAAAGGCCAATGAATGTAGTATTAACTGTGAGAATGCTGAACTGTCAGCAAAAATGGAGCCAGATATGTGAGCTACGTATTAAGAAAATCATCATTTCAAGCATTTAGCTATCTTGGCTGTGTAGCAATAAACAACGAGAGAAAGATGGCATAAGTGATAGGAAGCTGTAAAGAGCCATGGTTGCCCACGTCTTGACAGGTTACGGGATATAAAAATCTTGTCTCACGGGATAATCATATACTTATGGCTAAAACATCTGCTCTATATTATTGTTTTGTTTTCAGTACGAGCCCTTACATACACAATCACACTCACACTGAAGGAATAAAAAATGTCTTCTAACATTCAAATTATATAGCATTTCTCCATTATCTGCCGTTTTGCTATTTGTGGTTTCAAAAACATCTAGGGATTCAATAATGAATGTTATAGATGACCTAAGATAACCAAAGAGAAACCGTAAACGAGGTGAAAGTTTTCGACTATGAGGAAAAAAATGAATCGTATGTTTAAGTTGCTAATATCTACGGCAAGAACGCATTTGCTATTCGTCTCACTAATATATTTACCCTAACATATTGTTCTTTTGTTTTTTAATTATCCCTTGTTTCCTGTTTAGCATGCGGTTTCCGGTTTTCTCTTTTCTAATCTTTTCACTCTTTTTTTTATTTTATTTTTTTTTTGCAATTGGAGTAGATAGACTAAACTGTTGCCCGGTTCACACTTCACCCACATCTATTGAACAGGTGAAGAGGCTCATCCCTTGTTTCTTGTTTAGGATGCGGTTTCCGGTTTTCTCTTTTCCATTCATTTTACTCTTACGTAGCCCCCTGCGCATCAGTGGCGTTATCACCTTGCTTGGGGTGATATGATTAAAAAAAAAAATTATTCGTCATTGTTGCTACTTTTTGTGCATGTGTAGAAAAAAACATATGTATAGCGTATGCTTTAAATCATTTCATGGAGATCTTCGAGGTATCACATGCGAATATGTTCCGGTGATCACGGTATACCAAAATTATAAGGACACTGAATTGGAAACCCTTCAAACAAAATCTATGTAAATTTTGAAAAAAAAATATTTTCCACTAATTTTTCTGTAATGTAACAAAATTTTAATTACGAGTTTTGCAGTTTTTGTTGAATATGTAGACAATTGTGGAAAATGTTACGTAAAAAATCTGAATTAATTAACCTTCACTCACACTCATCAGTTGCATAATAATAATAATAATCAATAATAGTAGTTCTTTTTCTCTCTGATTGCACTTCATAATACAAACACCTGTATCTTGCAGTCAATTATTGATACTTGGGAACAACTCGTATTGTATAAAGCAAAGACAAAACAAATAATAATAATAATAATAATAATAATAATAATAATAATGATAGTAGGTGCACTTGGAATGATAAAAAATGGAACAAAACAACACATTGAAAGAATCCCTGGAAACCCCAGCTTAAGAGACATACAAAAAATTGTCTTATTAAGTACAGCCCACACACTAAGGAAAACTTTATCTATGTAATGCTGAGGATGATAGGGAAGATAGAAAAACATGAAATGGAGCCATAACAACACGCCACTACCTGCCTTAGGTCTCCCCGCAGACTTGGTTGGTAGTGAGACCAAAGCAGAAATCGAAATATGATGAAAAATGACATAATAATAATACATTGCTCTCCCCCAAACAAAAAACAAACAAACAGGAGTTGTCATTTAAAATAGAAAGTTCTTACCTATAATCATTGGAGTAGCGGAAACTTATTCGAAGACACTTTGAAGACTTCTGGTTCAGAGGAGAAAGGTTGGCGATTTAATCCGCAGCGATACTGAAAAAATGGCTGAAAATTTGAAGAATCTTAATATCGATTCGTGTCGGCGATGACCGACAGACCTTTTTTTGTTGGGAATGGTGTGGGAAAACAAATATGAAGAAATTTGTAAATTAAAGTTTTATTATTTTTTAATCAACAAATGCTATAATTGTTTTTATTTTTTAAAAGAAAATCTTTGATAAGAATTCTTGAACATTAGTTCAAATGAATTAAGGTATTTTTTTTTGTTAAAAACCGGAATAAATATTATAAAAACAAAATAAATATAGAAAAACGGAATAAATTTTATTTACACCAATAAAAGAAATCACAATTTCAGGTTTTGTAAAACAAAAAAAATATGAAGATAAAAAGCGTGTACAAATTTTTGGTTGGATTCACAATTCACTTCTCGGATAAATAATAATAATAATTGTGCGCGTCGAACTCGTAGACTTTTGGAAAAAAACATTTGTTGATTCCATTTGAGTCTTGAAGCATTTATAATTACAAGGCTGATCGATATTGTCCGAGGATCCATAATGGCCTTGTTTGGGTTTTTAATTTTATTATTTGCAGTGATTTAATGTTAACAGCGTTTTTTTTGCTTAGAAATGAAGAGTTCTTTTCAAAGTTCTTCAACCAATTCTGTACACATTCTGCTTATATCAGCATTATATTAGCATTTATGCATATATATATATATATATATATATATATGTGTGTGTGTGTGTGTGTGTATTATATATATGTGTGTTATATGTATGTTTGAGATTATATTTAAAAAGTATGAAGTGATATATATATATATATATATATATATACGTATTTAGGCAGCAAACTTTCTTTTAGACATGTCATATTAAATAGATGGTAAACATTGTGTCTGCTTATTTTAAATAAAATACGTTCATACTCATGAATAATCTTTCGCGTATTATAATTGAAAGATGTAAGAAATGAGCTGTAACGTTGACAGATGTTATCTTTCATTTTTCAATGTATCCAAGTACTTTCAATTTCTTTCCGAGATCACTTTCAGGAGTGTGAATTGTGGTCACAAAAAATAACCGAAAAGCTGTGTTGCTAAAAATTACTGTATTTTTTTTTTCTGCTTCGAATATAACGGTTTAAAATTGCTAGCGTTCATTAAAACGGGAAAATTGTCCAAAATGCAATTTTTTTAGATGTTGTAATTTCATGGTCATGCACGTGTTAAAGCATGAAAAAACTTCTTTTACAAACATTTTCGAACATTACTACAGGATTCATTACTGATTCTATTAATTGACGGCTTAAGTGTTTTAATGGATATTGCCTCGAGAATCTGTAGTTTGCTTTTGTTGTTTTCTTGGTGTAGGATAGTTGTATTAGCGATCATTATTTTTTATAATACGCGAAAGATTATCCGTGAGTTTGAACAGATTTTATTAAAAATAAGCAGACACAATGTTTGCAATTTATTTAATCTGACATATATATATATATATATATATATATATATATAGAGAGAGAGAGAGAGAGAGAGAGAGAGTGAGAGAGAGAAAGAGAGAGAGAGAGAGAGTGTGTGTGTGTGTGTGTGTGTGTATACAAAAACCTTGTATCCAGACCAGAGGTAAAATTGCAAGAATGCAAATTGCCTCCCGGTTTTTTTTTCTGATATTTGTGTTAAAGAACAAATCTTACATCTAAAAATTTCTGAGCCTTCGGTTAATCATATTTGTGAAATTAATTTTATTCCCAAATCAATTTTTTAAAGTCTAATCGACAAATCAGGGAATCGAGTTTGAATTCCAGTTGAATTCATCGCATTCACTTACGCACAAATACCCTTGGGAAAGATATTAATCCGTTTCTTCCCTCCAATTATAGGTTAAATAATAGGACAGATTGGGTTCTATAGCCTTGGATGGCAACTAGTCTACTGTAGAAAGCAATGGTGACCTACTGCGGGATAATCTTCTGCCAAGTCAGTTATGTCTTTTTCGAGACATGATCACCCAAAGCGCGTATCACGTATGGGACTTAACTGACTGACTGAATATAATAGTTGAAAACATGATTAAGGCTTCTACTGGTCATAAAGTGGGGGTCAGTTTTATATTGTTATGAAGCAATAAACTGATCCCCCACTAATTACTACCTAATAATATAATAAATCTCTTCTCCCTCTGGCTATGAGTCAAATGATAGGACAGATTTGGTTCTATAGCAGAAAGTAATGGCAACCTACTGCGCGATAATCTTCTTCCAAGTCAGTCATGTCTCTTTCGAGACATGATCTCCCAAAGCGTGTATCACGTATGGCACTTAACTGACTAACTGATCTTCCTTTCTGTTATCATCAAATAATTTAGTCTCTCCTTTCTTGAACGGCTTTAAACTTTAAGCTGCAAAATCGATTAAATAAATTTCTGTTATTTTTTAATAATAAATCAATTTCACCATTTTTTCAGCTTTTTATATTTAACCTTTTTTGCAAAAGAAATTCACTTGATGTTCCGTGGGACTAAATGAATTCATCATTATGTAGAAAAGCTTAATAAATGAAATGGCTATAAAAAATAAAAAAAAACATTGCCAAGGTTTAGAATGTTCTTTTGAGAATTCTGAAACAAGAATTTTTAAAGTGAAAAACATGCTACAGAAAACAGATGCTGACTAATGATTTTCATACCAAGAAAAATATTCGCCAAAGCGAACAATTTGTTTAAGAAGCTAATATCGATTCAGTTGGAATTCTCAAAGGGTAGACGAATTTGATCAGCATAGTTGAAGTAAGCTGACAAAATTCCAGTTGATAGGAAAGTAAACCTTTTTATTACCAGCAAAGACTAAACGAACTATCAATATGAATGTGCAGCTGTGTGGCGTTGGGGTTCGTTCACTGTCTGAGGCAGCAGATCTTGACACCACACGGGAAATAATAATAATAATAATGATAATAAACTCGAATTGGCTATTAAATTCTGGATAAAAATTGACTTGGTATGTATCATAAAAGAAATTCAGTTGCAATGTCATCGTCCAATAGAGACAAGAAAGCTCAATTGAAAAAGAGCAGGAGAGATAACGAAATAAAAGGAGAAGGAGAGGGAGATATAGTAAAATAGAGAGAGGGAGAGGAGAGGGAGAGGAAGAGGTAGCGAAATAGAGGGAGAAGAAGAGAGAGAGGGAGAGATAGCAAAATGGTGCTAGACAGAGAGAGAACGGTAGATAGCGAAATAGAGAGAGAGAGACAGAGAGAGAGGGAGGGATAGCTAAATAGAGGGAGAAGGAGAAAGAGGGCGAAATAGAGAGAGAGGGGTAGAGGGAGAGATAGCTAAATAAAGAGAGAAGGAGAAAGAGAGGGCGAGATAGCAAAATAGAGAAAGATAAAAGGAGAGGGAGAGATAGCTAAAGAGAGAGTTGGTGGAAGAAAGAGTGGAAGGGGGAGATTCTGGTAAAAGAATCCAAAGGTTAAAGAATAGCCAAACCAGTCATTGATTTTTAACCAAATATTGTGCCGAAAACGTTTTGATTTCCATTGTTCAGAAGTTTTAAACGCAAGAGATGTTTAAGATTGAAGAATTGTTTTAGATGTACCCATGTGAAAAAGTTGTTTTAGGTGTACCCATCTAAAAATGTTGTTTAAGGTGTACCCATCTGAAAAAGTTGTTTTAGGTGTACTCATGTGAAAAAGTTGTTTTAGATGTACCCATCTGAAAAAGTTGTTTTAGATGTACCCATCTGAAAATGTTGTTTTAGGTGTACCCATCTGAAAAAGTTGTTTTAGGTGTACTCATGTGAAAAAGTAGTTTTAGATGTACCCATCTAAAAATGTTGTTTTAGGTGTACCCATCTGAAAAAGTTGTTTTAGGTGTACCCATCTGAAAAAGTTGTTTTAGAAGTACCCATCTGAAAAAGTTGTTTTAGGTGTACCCATGTGAAAAGTTGTTTTAGTTGTACCCATCTAAAAATGTTGTTTAAGGTGTACCCATCTGAAAAAGTTGTTTTAGTTGTACCCATCTAAAAATGTTGTTTAAGGTGTACCCATCTGAAAAAGTTGTTTTAGATGTACCCATCTGAAAATGTTGTTTTAGGTGTACCCATCTAAAAGTGTTGTTTTAGATGTACCCATCTGAAAAAGTTGTTTTAGGTGTACCCATCTAAAAATGTTGTTTTAGGTGTACCCATCTGAAAAAGTTGTTTTAGGTGTACCCATCTGAAAAAGTTGTTTCAGGTGTACCCATCTAAAAAGTTGTTTTAGATGTACCCATCTGAAAAAGTTGTTTTAGATGTACCTATCTGAAAAAGTTGCTTTAGATGTACCCATCTGAAAATGTTGTTTTAGGTGTACTCATGTGAAAAAGTTGTTTTAGATGTACCCATCTGAAAAAAAGATGATGTTTGATAATGTACACTTTTGATTTTTCTAAGTGGCAGGATACGGACCTAATATATATATATATGAAGAGATCGAGAGAGGAGATAAAGAGAGGTAGATCACGAAAGCATGAAAAGTTCAAATGTGTGTTAGGATGCTAAATTCAGTCTACACAATTACTGCAGATACTCATGTGTAAGTCAATGTGAATTAATAGGCTTTTGTGTCAGAGCCGTCTCCAGTTTTCAACGCAGTCTTTCCGCATATTTACCTAAGTACCATGTAAAACATATTTTAAACAAACTCTTATAAAAAAAAAACACTTTTCAATCCTGTGAATACCTGAATCACTGGCCATGAAATGCAGGAAATTGATTAAAATTAATTAAAACAGAAAATTATTGTTAAATTCTCAAATAGAAATCAATCCTAAAATCAGTCACATTATGTTCAGGTCACCCTTTTATTTTCAAATAACCCCATATTTTGCGTTGGTGTATCGGTTAGGTAAATTCTTTCAACTTGATTGGGCACATATATTTTGCAAATATAAAAAAGATTTTGTGAAATCTTACGACGTCGTTCTGTGAAGCAATAAACAACCGAATAAAAGTGTTTTATATTTATTATCACACGTCACATTAATTTCTGAGAATTTGTTACAAAAATATTCTGCATTTCATTTCAGGATATCTTTGTACTTTTGGCGAGCACAGAGCACTTTTATTTTCGACGCAAAATCTTGCTATTCGGTATTCACAGATTTGAACCTAACAAGGTTATTACTTGAGCGAGAGATGGCAAAAACGATACTAAGAGCTACAAGGAATAGGAAATAGTGGAGAGCCATGATCTTCAACGTTTTGAAGGAAAGCGGCATATAAAAGGTGCCGCAACAAACATCAAAAGTATTGTTTAAATATTGGCAACTATCGATGAAATTAATATTTCTAAGTTGTGTTAAATCCTAAATTACGAAATCGAGTTTTAAATTTGTTAAAAAAAAAGGATTTATTTGTATCGTTTTTTTTTTATCATGGTTCCGTTTACAAGTTAATTTGCAGGCTTTATTTTTACTTTGCTACTAAAATCTAGAAAGCAAATCTTTTCGCGAATATGTTTGCATTAAACTCGTGGAGAAGAACTGTTTTATGTACACTACCGGCGGATGTGCGTGGTGGTACAGTGGATATCGGCTCCGAACGAGAAACCGGGGAGCCGAGTTCGACTTTCTAGTTGAAATCCATTCTATTCACTTTCGCGCAAATACCCTTGGGAAAGGTAAATACCCTTGGGAATCCGTCTCTTCCTTCCAGTTATGGGTTAAATAGCAGGATAGACTGGGTTCTATAGCCTTGGTCGGCAACCAGTCTACCGCAGAAAGCAATGGCAACCTACTGCGGGATAATCTTCTGCCCAGTCAGTCATGTCTCTTTTGAGACATGATCGCCCAAGCGTGTATCACGTATGGCACTTAACTGACTGACACTACCAGCCATAATTATTAGGCAACCCCGAGTTTTTTAAAACAAATGATGTATTTTATACTATTTTTAGTATTTATTGCCAAGCGGATAATTTTGTTATTATTACTTTGCAAAATTTTACAAAGCATAGAAACAATGATTAACTCGTCTGAATATATCCTAAATTTTCTTAATATTTTCATTGATGAAACTGCAATAAGCAATTATTTTTATACTAGTTTACAGATGCCTATTTAAAGTTCTTAAAAAATACATTAGAAGTTTGCGTGAGTCCTTAAATATATTTTTTCAATTATTAATATGTAGTCATTCGGAGGGATCAGTTTATTACTTAATAACAACAGATAACTGATCCCTCTAATTTATGTTCTTTAGACACTTATAATAAGACCAGTTTTAATATAATTATAAAATGACGGTCTATTTTCTATTTTTATATCTTCAAGATGTATTTTTTAAATGCATTATTGCTGTACTTTGTTTTTTTCACGGTGTCTTTTCACATCTTGGGACACTCATAACAATATTTTTAAAATTATGTTAAAGGAAACATCAGGTTTTTGACTCAGATGTACGCTACCGGCCATAATTATTAGGAAACCCCCAGTTTTTTAAAAGAAATGATGTATTTCATACTATTCTTAGTATTTATTACCAAGTGGATAATTGTAAATGAAAACAGAATGGTTCTTTTGTTATTATTACTTCGCAAAATTTTACAAGACAAGGAAGCGAAGATGAAGTCGTCTGAATTATCCTAAATTTTCTTCATTTTTTCATTGATGAAACTGCAATAAAAGTAATTATCAAATATTTATAAATTTATTTGATGCACATGTTATTGTGCAATATTAACAAAAGAACCATTCTATTTTCATTTACAATTATTCACTTAGCAATAAATACTTAGAAATGGTATGAAATACAACATTATTTTAAAACACTGGGGTGGACTAATAATTATGGCTGGTAGTCTATGTCACTGTGGTCTAACAATCGTTATTTTGATTTAATTCATTCAAACTATTGTTTTCATCATGATTATTGTAAATAGAATTATAAACACAACGTTTCAACCAAATACCCTATGGCCATCCTCAATACGTCCAATACTAATTTTGATTCTAATTTTTAAGAGAGCGAAGAAAGAATCATTCATGTATTACTGGGGGTATGGAATGTGTTCAATCGACTTTTAGTTGAAAAATGGATGGAAAGAACCGTAGACTTTCTGGATTATGTTATGACATATACGGGTGAGTAATTTATGACTCTTTTAAAAATTAGTAAAAATATATTGCTATTATTATTATTATTATCATTATTATTATTATTATTATTATTACTACCAATTATTACTATTATAATTATTAGACATTAACACTTCTGGAAAACGTAATAAGAGGACTTGGAGATTTCGATACTCACGAGAGCAAGAGGACAGCAAGAGGAATAAAGAAGAAAGAGCAAGCAACTTACCTAATGAGTATATTATTATTATTATTTTAGAAAATTAAATAAATTATGAAGCGTTTTTTTCATTTGCGTGACCTGTACATGGATATGGAGTTATTTTCACCTCTCTGAAATCTCTTAAATCCCCTTTCCTTTGGAATCATGAACAAAAGATGCAAAAAAAAAGGAATAAAAGTGATGCATTCGTAATGGTTTTATAATTTTTGTACGGTAGAAGAATTATCGTCATATTATTTATCACAAAGTAAATAAATATTTACATATTCATCGTAAAAATAGTGAAAAAGGGTTTGTAAAGAATAGATTCACGGAAATTATTCTTTAAAAAAAATGTAAAACTTTTCCGTTTTATTTACTTAGTATGAAAAAATCCTCACCATCCATGCACATACAATGGAATATGTCAGTATAGATACACAAATATAACTACATATTAACACACACACACACACACACACACACACACACACACATATATATATATATATATATATATATATATAAATGTTTATGTATATAAATTTAGTAATGTATACATATGGATATAGGTATAAAGATATATTATCAGAAATCAATATCGATTAACAAAAACACATATATCGCGTATATATCTGTATAATATCAATAAATGTACATGTATATTTTTACAAGTGATTTCTGTATGCGTGTATGCAATTTTTGTTTTTTTAACTTACGGCTGATCGGATTTCCTCTCGTGGGTGGTTCGCTTTGGGTGTGTCTTGAATGAGAGTAAATAACGAATAAGTAGAATAAGTGTTTATTTATTTATTTTTTTTTTTAGAAAGCACGATGAGACTTCTCAAATGTTGATCATTGTTAAGAAATAAAGTCTTTGAGAATCTCACATATTCTTGGTTCTTTCTTCGAAATGAAAATATTCCAGTCAATGGTTTTCATCATTTTGATAAGGCATTTTGTTAAATGGTAACCGTTTCCACCTTCAGTTCTCTTGAAGAATAAAATCACTTTTTTTTAATTTGGATTTTCGCTTGTATTTCTTCATTTCCACGAAAAGTACTAAAAGGTTGAATGCATGGATTATCTCTGAGTTGCTCATGGAAGATCAATTGTTTTAATACCAGTCTCTTTTCTCGGACAAATACAGCAATTATTTGAAATCAAGGGTAGGTAATAAAGAACCGATTTAATTCTGAAATAGATTTTCTACACGCAAGCACACATGAGTGCATTATATATATATATATATATATATATATATATATATATATAAAAGTGTGAACATTGAAGTCAACACTCAGGGGCGACTGACTGTTTCATGCTAAGCTCAATCATCAGGCCCCATGTCTGTCGTTCTGAGTGTTGACTTCAATGTTCACACTTTTATATTTACATACGCTCTATCTCTGATATTGATTATCCTATAAATATAGCACACCTTAAAACTATATTTATTCATATATATATATATATATATACTCACTATATTGAGGAATAAATATATATGTACTGTATTTATGTCTATACACATAAATAAAAATATATATTGCCAATGTATAGATATATCAATATGTGCTTGTATAACATTAATAAAAGTGAAAGTGATCATATACAGTATGCGCCAGATATTTGAGAACGTACACTTAGCGAGCGATAAATGGAAGACGACTTAATGTAATGTTATAGGGTATGCACCAAATTTAAACATTTCCCATTCCTAACACAATGGCTTCACTACTGATGCAGGAAAATTAAAAGGTAAGCCAGACTCGTGACAATACCTCGAGGATAGTGAGCTTCTTTCCCAGGTTAGCAAATGGCTCTGTTGTGGAATGTACTCAGGATATTCTCCACCAAGATCTCACCGTCTTTAATGGCCGGGATTTGCATTGTAAGTAATGAAAGCAAAGTCATGCCATCCAATGTTTTTCTCTGGGGCTACAAATTAAAAATTACGCCTATATATCATGATAGCCAAGCCCTCGCCCAAGCGACTGGTCATACACATTACCTTCTCCTACTCTCATGTCCCACGAGTGGCTAGCCTAGAATTTTCAACGTCATGTCTCCTTCGTAACTCCTGGGTTTCTTTATTTGAATATCACGTACTCCGATGTCTGGAGCATCATCGAGGGATAGGCAAGTCTGTGGTTGTATAATACAAAGAACTCTTCGATGTTTTTATCATTTTGGACTTGATGTTCATTATGAACGAGAAATACCTGATCAAGGTAGAAAGTTGTTTCCTTCAAAACGACGATGATTTTTGTCTACCAATTGAACATATATACCCTCTATATATTGACTTTACTATCGAATATCTTTGTTTTTATTTTATAATTTATTCTCAATTACCTGGCGTCTCCTGTATATGTGATTAATAGATATTAACATCAACATTTTGTTAGAGTATTTTCATTTGCATATATATTTTTTTAATTCAGTGTTGTATGTTAAAGAATATTTCCTATCTGGAATGTAGGGATGATTTTATAACTTGTTTCATCATTAATTTAATTTTACAGTTATTGTCAGTTTTCCCTAAAAAAAAAGTTCAAAAGTTAATGTTAAAATTTGCATCTCACATTGACATGCATTAAAATCTGTCTTAATTTTATGGAAAATCAAAAACCCTCGATTCAATGAAAGATGGAAATGCATTTGCCCTGACCACTTTTGATTTGTAAAAGCCTTATAGGGAATTTTTCTTATGGAAAATTTTTATCTTTAACAATAATGGAAATTGAGATTTTATGATATTTTTCAATGATTTATGGTATCATTCTGGTGAAGTTGAAATTATTGGAATATCTTGAGGAAAGCGAAAAGAGAAGGGATTATTGTGTTATAACAAAGAAGAAATTCAAAATAAATACTTTTAAAATACAATTTTAATGCCAACCTTTTTAAAGGCAATCTTATTTTTCGATCTTTTAAAAGTGCCTGTGTTTTACCTGCAGTCAAACTGAACGCGCAATGATTCTTGCGTCTATTTAACATATAATCTCGGGAAAATATACTTCGACCCTCCGAAGATGAAAACCTATCAAATCATATTTGCACTCATGCCCTTCGAAAAAAAACAAAAAACAAAAAAAAACAAAAAAAAACGCAAAGCCAACGCGTGATGTCTGTGTTCTTGTCACTGGTATGTCGTGATTGTAGACAGGGAAAAAAGAGAACCTGAATGAATCTATAAGTAAAATATTTTCATTAAATTGTCAAAGAAATTCTCTGTCACGCTACATGTTCATGTTCATAAGATGAACTTCTTTTTCCGAAGGACTGTACGGGCGGCTCTAACGGAGGCACGCACGCACACACACATTTAGGCAAACACATAGAATTACATACTCATATCTATTCATATCAATTAGTTAAAATCGTTGTACAAGAATTTCAGATTTGTTGCCAAACGTTTAAACGTCTATGGCTGTGTTTTTCAGTTCCTTTTGCATCCAGGTACTCAAGGAACCAGGTACATCCTTATGTTTCTGAATCTCGTGATTATATTCTGGAAATAATTCTATGCTCAGAAAATATTTTCTCGGAATATTTCTTTCAGGCTGGTATTTGTCCTCATTACCACAGGCCAATATAGCTTCGACCAAAAATTGTAATTTGTCCTCATTACCACAGGCCAATATGGCTTCGACCAAAAATTTGCTAAGAAAAAAATCTGATTGAAGTGGACCAAAGAAAAGCACCAGTGAAAAACGAGAAACTCTTTAACCATCTAAAAATTTGATATTATTTTGTTTTGGAAGCCTAATAAAATACCAATTAATCATCGTATGTTGTAAAACGTTTCATTTTGTCTTGCAAATGTAAAAAAAATATATTTGTTTAGTCGCACGATTTGCTTTAAGGGAAGATTTTCTTGTTGACAAATCCGTTTAGAAAGAAATGAAATCAATCAGACTGGATCATAAAATGATTAAAACAAATTCTTCAGATGCATTAATATTTTAGCCCTAAATATTACTGTGACTTTAGAAAACATATTTTTCTATAGCCATTAGTTTTTCAAAAGTAATATAAAAGATTAGTAAGTTGTTTATATTATATATAATATTACATTTGATGTAATATTATATAAAACATAATATACATTACATATTATATTAAATATAATACATATATTACTCTTGGCAAAAATTTTTCAAGGGTTATTATTATTATCATTATTATTATTGTTAGCACTGCTAATCGTATAGAAACAAATTTACAATTACATCAATAATTGTCTGAAAAAAAGTAACTATTGCCAAAATACTTTATCGATATATTATAACGATATGAAAGATGTCAATTGTTTTTCATTAATTTCATTTTCATTAATAATAATAATAATAATAATAATAATAATAATAATAATAATAGAATGTATTTTTGCGTTTCAAGTTATTTTGTTTTTGTGTGAAACAACGTTTTGGTCGATATATTTTTGTCCCTTCCATTTTGTATACTATATCCAGCATTTACAATGAATCAAGTTTATTCTCATCAAGATAATATACTTATCAAGAAAAGACAATGAATCTTCAAACATCGCGTTTTTCCTAGCAACAAGTGCTATATATTTTCTGCTGTGTCCATATTGTAAGAAACTAAATTTGTTCAGTATATTGTAACATATATTCTGTAATTAGTCTAACCTTAGCACCGGAAGTGAATTAAGCAACATTTTCAGATCACGGGTTTTTCGCTAAAGAAGACTGAAGAGTTTATCGGTCAGAATATCTTAAAAAGATGAAAACAAAATGTTAAAAAAATGATATAAATACACTTTTTCTATCCTTGTTATGCGGAAACACGAAAATATCTTTTTTTTTTTCACTATTTTCAAAAAATAATACAAGAAAAATGTGAATGTAAATGAAATTGGTGTTAAGTAAAGCAAAATATATTTTGAGAATCTTGTTAAGAATTTCAAGAATACTAGAGAAAATCATTACCATCAAAAAATTGCAATATGGGTGAAAATGGGTTACTGGACATTAGGTTCATAAAAAGATCAGTTGTTCTTGTTCTTAAGAACACATGGCCCAGTGGATATGGGCGTTGGTTAGTTCTGACTTGACACTTAAATTTGTGAGTTCCAGGTTACAGCAGTAGTGAACAAGTAACTTACAGGTGAGAGCGAGATAACTCATGACTTCCAATCGAAGCTTCCCGCAATGATTGTAGCACCTGAAGACGGCCGGAGCGTACAACAGCCGAAACGTCGTACAAATGGCAACAAAGATGAGGACAATAGTTTGAATAATGTAAATACTGTAAATACTACCTCATCTCAGAAATATAGACAACTTTCCTTAGACAATTGTGCTGGTAGGATATTACACATAGTAATCATGTTATTGACCTGAAATTATTTTCTATTTCTTTCTAGATCTGGGTCGTTTCCTTCCAGTTGCTTCTTTAAAAAATTTGTGAAATTGTTGTGTTACTCTCATGAACCCTCGAAAATTGCTTGAACCAAAAACCATTGATCTCATGAAAAATGGCTGGTCATGAAAATATCTATGGTTTTTAGTTCTAGCTATTAACAAATATATATATATATATATATATATATATATATATATATATATATATATATATATATATATATATATATATATATATATAAAATGGAATTAACTTAAAAGTCAGGAAACAAACCGGATGTTCAAAAGAATGGCTACATGCAAAACGTAGCCTAGAAGTATAAATTATCAAAGCGATGCCGAGAAAGGTTAACAAAAAATATATCATAGACAAAGAACGTAGACACTAGAGATTCTATACTCAGGAGTAATCTTAATTCAAAGAATAAAAGTACTCGAGTAGTTTGCTAGATACTCCAAACTAATCAAAAATGAAACTCAGAAATCCGAACTACCCACAAATTCAAAGAATGTGTAACCTCTGCAAAAGGACTAAAAGTAGAAGGCTACACTTCTGGAGCATCTGATTAAAGATTTTCCTAACCATTTTTGTAGATCCTCTTAGACAATACAGTGTTTGGTATTCTTCATTAACGTGCTTCCGCGTAATCCAGTAAGAATATTTTCGGATTCGAACGATGTTGTTCCGGATGTAAGAGATGTACCCGTTAATTCGGCTTTTTATTTGATAGTTTCTGATACATTTAATTTTAAGTTCATTTTTTATGCGAGCTTTTAACTATTAATCTTTACAAAATTTTACGAGTGATGAAATGCTTTTAAAAAGGAATGAATATATTTAAAACATCTTTTTCCTTTTAAATCAATTGCTTCAAACTATATGACAACATAAGATTATGTAAAGAAATAAATTCTTTTAGTTTTGAATCAACAATAATAATAATAATTAAAGCGAAGTTTTTGTACCTTTTTGGTACAGTTGACAAGTTAAGTCATGAGAAAGGCACCAACGATGTTGTCTAAATATAGGGTTGAAATCTTTATTCCAGTCAATCACCCCTCGTTAGTTCAGAGGTTAATTTTATATTTCACCTCTGTTGGAATTATTGCTATCTATTCTGTGAACTCTTGTGCAACGATTTGGTTAAATTTATCAAATTTAACCTAATTTTAAACGTGCAATCCGGTAAATGACTTTACTTTCTGTTCCAATTCATCCTTCAGATATAGTTGCCGTCGTAATTGTCATAATTGTCGTAAGGATAAGAGGACAAACGACCTAATGTTACCAAAGGTGAGGCGTCCTTCATGCTGTCTTTCAGGCAATATTATGATACGCTAGAAATCAAATCAAATAAATTGTCGATCATCCTTTTTAAACTGCAAAATGATTGAATTAACGATCAGTTATCAATAAGACCAGCGTAATTATGTTTTTAATCGAATCAACTGATTTTCATTTATCCCTTGTAAAAAATGACATTTATTACTATCAAAATTATTATTTACTAAACTTAGCTTAGTTTGACACAAGGCCGTGAATATAGAGCACCCAGTGAGGATCGACCTCCCTACTCCGCAGTATAGATCAATTTAAACAGTTTGTTCACGACTATTCCACGCTGGGGTGCCTTTAAAACGAGGAGAGTTACTATTAACACTACATCCTATTAAAGTAGATGTCTAGCACCGGTCAAACTGATTACATTTTTTCCCCAAAAGATATTTATCCAGTTTAATATGACAAAGCTAACTGGAGAGTTAGAAGACTGTGTTCTGCTGAACTTTCAAGTAGAGAGGAATAGAAAATCAGTGTTAAAATATATTTCAAATGTGTAGGAATTCCATTGTGTGATAGTTGAGGCGAATCCACAATTTTCTCACCTATGAGTAAAGTGGGTGTATATTTGTAATAACATTTAAGTTGTTCTGAGTTTTTTTTTAACTCAGAGTGAAAGACTTAGATTTCTGAAATATATTTCAACTAGAAATGATACGAATTTTCCATACATCAATGCAGTGTAAAGGAACTGTATTGACTTTTTGTAACATTTTGCTAAACAGCGCTAAGTATCAAATTTAATGTACTTCAACAATAAACAACGACTTCAAAATCGTAAGATCAGATAACTTAAATGGTGTTAAAATATTTAATGTTTTTAAAATCGATAATATGTAATTTTATCTTTATTCTTCTAAAAGAAGAAATTAATTCCGAAAATGGAATGCAATTTTGACTTTCCTAAACATATTCTACAAAATTAATTTTGATACCAAATTTAGATCAAATATTGTGAAGTTTGTAAATTATTCAAAACTTCTTAATATACTTTTCAATGTCTTGTCTAGTGACTACTTCATACTAACGAATTCTTTACAAATAGATTTCTAAGTTTGTATTTAATTCAAGAAAATTTGTTTCAAGATTATACAAATAAAAATTATATAAATTGTTCATTATACATACATTTTATTCTCTATAGTCTCTTATATTTTCGTCGTTTCCGGAAAGATTTATTGTTAGAATGAGGTTTATAAGATATAGAAATTTCTCTCTATATCCCCGCAATCGAATTTGAAAACACGGCCTTGTTGTCACCAGTCAGTCTCAAAATACAAAACGTACGCCTCTATACACCTGGAAGTATATGTCCGTCGATAATGATTACTTGAAGAAGAAAAACAGGCGGACCTGAAGGAAACTACCAACACCTTTAAATTTGTTATTTTTCATTTTTTTTTTTTTACTTTTTCAATGCTATCTTATCAATTACACCCTAAACTTTCCGATTGATAAAAAAACCCCAAAAAAAACATCGAAGAAAATTCAATATTTCAACAATTTTAGTGGGGGTTCAGTTTTTCATACAACGTTATAGTAAATCGATCCTCCATTTTGAAACCACAGTACAACGTTACCACCAACTGTAAGTTTGTTGATTATCATTTTCTTTTTACTTTTTTCAGCGCAATCTTATCGATTAAACCCTAAACTTTCCGATTGATAAAAGAATTGTAAAAATTTCAACATTTAAACAATTTTAGAAGGGGTGCTCAGTTTTTATACAACCTTATCCTGTATCCTGTGCAATTAACTTTTTTGCTTGCGCATATTCAACAACTAAATCCTTTGCGAAATTTGCCATCGTAAGAACTGAAGAAAACTTGAAAAGACAAAAACAAAAGCAACAACTCGTCCAAAAAAAAAATAAAAATAAAAAAAAAAAAAAAACAAAGCGACCAACGCGAGTGGTTCCAAAATGGAGGATCAATTTACTATGACGTTGTATGAGAAACTGACTCCTCCTAAAATTGTTTAAATATTGAATTTTTTTTTTATAATCGAAAACATTATGTAATAATCGATAAGACTGCGCTGAAAAAAGTAAAACAAGAAAAAATGAAAAACAACAAATTTAAAGGTGGCGGTAGTCTCTTTCAGGTCCGCCAAAAAACAAGCCTCATATCTCAATTTGAAACAGAATATCTGAAATGAATTATAATAATAATTGATAATTAGCGTCAGAAGAATTCTTTTACAGACGGATGATACTATAGTCAGATGTTATCCGGCTTGAATACTTGGTTTATAAAGGTTTAATATACGGACATGTACGTTTAAGTTATAATATCAAAACAGCCAGTAGCTTCTATCTAATGAACTATGCTAAGGAATTATGAAAATATATTTTTATAAACATGATGTTGATTCCGACACCTTCGACGGGTCTCATGCAAAAATTACACAATGGGTAAAATTGAACATTGAATGATTTACTTAAATCATAGCTTATCGTCGTTTGATACGAGACCAAATGGAGGAAATGAGGAGAGGGAAGATTGTGCTTCGCCAGCTTTCACTTAGAAAGGGCCTTGAAAAATACGACAGCTGGGATGACATTGTCATGTGCTGAATATATCAATGTCTACAAACTTTTTCTAAGTTTGTAAATTTAGGGACGAGAAGGCAAGGATAAAGAAAAAAGTAAAGGAAATGTTGGCTTTGAAATCTGCCCTTTCAAGAGTGGAATTAATTATCTATTTTTCCTCCATTTTTTAGAATAATTCATCAATATTTCGCGAATAGTATTTATAAATCTTGTAAAAATGGTCTAGAATTCACTCAAACGATCACCACACACACAAAAAAAAATGTTCGCCAAGAAACCTTTTCAAATTTGGTATAAAAACTACTTACCATTAACTCCAAAAAAGAACTAATCAAAATTGTTATGTCTGAGTTAAAAATCTTGAAATTTTAAATATTTCTTAGTCCTAGCAATATTTAAAAGACATAAAATATGTTTTTATTAGTCGGTCTCATGTATACCAGGAAAATATTTGCTTTAATTTTTGAGCTAATTCCTAAAAAAAAAAAAATTTTTTTTTTCGAAAATTCTATTAAAGTACATTAAATTGTTATCATTCTCGTTTCACGTTAGATTTACGCCGCAGTTAAAAGCTTCAATTACGCGTGGTCAAACAAAAGGATGTTGCAGTTAAGTGTTTGTCTGCAATAAGGTGACTTCATGGCGAGAAAATAGCGGTCTGTTAGGAAAGTAAAAAGGGAATTCAGTAAATACACGATGTATTGTCGATGACGTAAGTCCCTTCCATGGGGACTCGATGATCGTATAGCGAAGGAGCGTATAAGAATATGCTGAGTGTCCCAGCAAGACAGGTGCTTGTAAAAATGTACAAAAAAAATCTGTCCATCACCATGGCAACGAATTTCCAGTCTCTGACCTCCTGAAAATATAAAGAAAAGAAAACAAAGTTACATGAATTGTAAGCAGTTTCAGATTGAAGTAAGCTCTAATATTGCAGTTGCAAAGTCAACGATGGACCAACAGTAAAATTGCAAAATAAAGCTTCAAACCCCTATACACATATTTTGAATGCTTATTGATTTATAAGTAAATATATTTATAAAAATAGAATTTTGTAAGAACATTTTACGGGGCATTAAAGCTAATATTTAACGGCTTTTATCATTTTGGAATCGTAAAATATAGTTTGAAAAAGGAAAATTTACGTTTTGAAAAAGAAATTGGATGAATTGAAAATTTAATTTTAAACTGTGAAAAAAAAAAAACGTCCTGAATCTGAAAAAACGACTAGAGTTTTGTTTTGTTTTATTTTGAACTAGCAGTATAGCCCGGCGTTACTTGGGTGTAATTAATTTTCGTTTAGTTAATTACTAAATATTTTTTAATATTCTAAATTATGTATTTTTCCGGGCAATTCTTAATTGTTGTTGTTCAATAATTATGTTCTAATAATTGAGAAATATAACATTTACAAGGGAAATTCAAGATGTGTTTACTGCCACTATTGACATAATCAATAGAATATGAGTCATTTTAATCTTTTATTTTGTATAGAGACAGAGAAACAGAGCGTGATTCTGTTTTTTTACTGTGGGCGCTTTTAGAGAGGAAAACTCAACGCGTCATTTAAATTGGTTATAAATTATAATTCATTTCAATTAGCTTAATTAGCTCATTTCATCAGACCACACAATATTCCTTCCATTTGGTACAAAACATTTTGCCGGAATAAACATTTTCTTTAACTGAAGAGAAAGATAAAAAATTAAAAATAAAAATAAAATTAGAAGAAAGAAAAGAGAAAAAGAAAAAAGAGTCAGGACTTAGGCAGTGCCGTCAGATCAGCTGGGGGTATTCAGACCAGTTGTGAAGATGTTGACCTCTAAAATAACTTCTAATTCCATGGATACGTGTGTATTATAACCTCATAAATTATCCATATACACATATGTGCACATTCCCACATATACTTACAAATGTGATTTTGTTTATGCTAATACATACTTATCGACCTACACGTTTGTAATTTTCTTTTCTTTGTTGACATTGTTTCTTTTTCATACACCTCCCTTTATATTTAATTTGAATTTTTAAACAAGAAAATAAAAAAAAAACAAAGAATTTTTTTTTTACTTTTTAGAACCTGTCCGACAAAATACAGCTGGAGAAACCTTTTTGTACTAAAGACCCGTCCAATATATGTGCCGCTACCAATAGCCATCCTCATAAGGGTAACATTATTAAAATCCCTTCCCAGTAGGGTGTAAAACAAGATGACTCTCTCATACAACTATGAACCCTACCCCAAAGTCCAATCTCATGAGGATACCACAAGTAAAGACCCTTCTAGGAGGGTGATAATATTATGGAATCTTCTCAAGAGAGTGTTACTTCGCCCATTACATATAAGGACGCATTGAAAAATACTCAAGACAAAGAAGACAAATCTCTGGAAATGAAGGATCAAGACAATGCTAAGGCAGGGGAGTGGCCCTGTTGTTGGAAGTTCTTCCTAAATGTGTAATCAATATCGCGGAGTTCTAGGAGAGAACCAAGCGTTACGTTCACCTTGTGAAAGAAGGTGGATTCTTGGAAGCCCCCCCCCCAATAATTGAAGAAGATTGGAAAAAGAATAGTGTCAGTCTACGTGGTAGAAAAGTGCTCGCGCAAACTATATCTCCCACGTAAGACACAGTGGTTATAACACTGTAGTCAGTAGAGGTGAATCCCCTAAGTATAGTCAAGTAAGTGGGCTTCTTCGGTGATTAGGAATGTCAGTTCTCTGGTAGATGCGTGACGTGTTTCGATTTTTCGAGCGTGCTTTTTTCGTTTTTGTGTGTTTAGATGTGTGAGTGACTGAGTGAGTGTTTTGGATCGAATAATTAACTGATGCTTTTACCATCATCTAAGCGTTGTGAGGGGTTTATTACTAATAACATGACATGACTAACATGATTTTGAATTTATCTTTATATATTCTTATTTTTCATTGTATATATTCATTGGGGACATTTTTCAAAGTTGTAATATTTTGCCCTTGCCTTCCACAAAAACTGTACATATGGGTTATAGTTAGGACATCATAGAGTCACTGAGGTATTATGGTGGATGTAGTAAGAATGGTAAGTAAGAATGTGGCATTTTGGAGTAAGGATTATGGGTTAACGATTGTGGCTAGCTAAATTGAAGTTTAATCAGATGATGACCGGCCATCCCCATCATCATTTTAGATCATGTGCCAAATTTGTACATCTGGGAAATGTTCTAACAGAAGACGAAAGTGCGACTCAAAGATCCGAAGGCGAATTGGCATGGCGAAGGGCGCGTTCCAGAAGTTGCTTAAGTATTAAAAGACAGGAAACTTACACTATAAAAAGAGAATACTAGCGAGCTATGTGATGTCAATTCTTCAATATGGCAGTGAATGCTGGACAGTATCATCGCAGAAGAAAAAAAAACTTGAAGCAACTGAAATGTGTTTCTACAAAAGGATGCTGCAAATATCATGGATCAATCATGTGAGCAATGTCGAGGTTTTGGAAAGGATGGAAACAAAATGGAAATTAATATTGAGCATCAAGAAGAGACAATAAAGTTCCTGGGACATGCAATGAGGAAGGAGGGCTTGGAGAATCTGATACTAACAGGCCAAATAGAGGGAAAGAGACAGGGGAATGCAACATATAATGTATTTGAAGGGCCTGAGCAGGTGGATGACAGAACGGGGGTTGCGGAGTGTTACAGGAGAAAGTGTGCTCAGAGAGAGGAATAGAGAGATGTGGAAGATCATGATCGCCAACGTCCTGAAAGGACAAGGCGCATAGAAGAAGAATGAGTACAATAAATATTGTGTAAACACATTTTCCATCTTAAGTACGTTCCACTCTGGTTACCATCTCAAAGTTTTGGAGGCCATATACAGTCAATCTTTAAAGCCGTCGCTGTGTAAAGAGAGAGAGAGAGAGAGAGAGACTGGGGTATATATTTGGCCTCCAACTTATTTCCATTTTCCCCTCCACATCTTCTTCATTTTTTTAAAGCGATAATTATTTCTTCATTCAGCAAGATTTACCTCAATCGAACGAGCGAGTTGCAAAACTGGTTAGCTAGACCATTTTTCAAATTTCCTTTTTATACCGGCAATATATATAAAGATTGAGATAGACTAGTAGATTGATATAAATATGCTGATATATAGATATATAAACAGACTGATATAGATAGATTGATACATAGATAAAAACTAATTTGCTTTTTGTATAAATAGGTGTAGATGTTGCCTATTGCCGATGCTTTCAGCCTGAAGTCCAGCACTGACAATCATCTATTGTTATCACGATGTTCGTTGGTAAATTCTATGTTGCTATTCAAACTGTTGAACGCTGCCGCCATTCTATTCACCTCATCACGTGAAGAGGTGAGGATGAGTATGTCATCAATATATCTTGTGAATAAGGCGTACGAATGGCAGTCGTTGATAGCGCGACTTTTCAGTCGATTCATATATGTGAAGGGAAGTAATCCCGATAGGCTTCATCTCATCTAAAGGTCCGGGGTCTGGCTATAGGTGCTCCCTTTGAATGTAAAGTAGGTGTTGTCTACTATCATCGTCAGGAGTAGGTGAATGCCTGCTGAAGTGAGGTTGTAGCTGTACAGGCTTGAAGTGGGATTGCACTCTGTTATCAAATCAACCGCTGGGCGAGCCGGTACTGACGTGTATAGTGAAACAACATCAAGTTATGCTGCAGCTGTTTTTGTTGAAGTCCGTGTAGTCGATGGATGAGTTCATCGGAACTTTTGACGTGTCCAGGGAAGGTGGAGAGCGTAGGTTTGAGGATTTGTGACAGGAGCCATGATATTTTTATGTGGGCCATTCTATGCTAGAAACAATGGGTGTAATCTGTGGTGTCATGCGAGTTTTGTGTGTTTTGATGAGGTGGTAGAATTTTCGGAGGTTGCTATTCTTGGTAGTAAAATTTAGTCTGTATTTGTTAGAGAGTTTTTTTTAATCATATCACCTCAAGCAAGGCATTCCACTGCCATTATAGCGCAGGAGGTTACATAGAGCTATTGGATATAGGAAATGTCAGAAGGAGGGTGATAGACGAGTAAAGAGGTACATAGGAAGAGTGTTTGAGAGAATGGGTGCGAGTTAGTGTGTTAGGAGGTGTCTATTGACCTTACATTTAAACTCTTGGAGGTTGTAGCCGTCGGGGAAGCAAGCATGCGGAAAGGAATTCCACAGGTGGGAAGTGCGAGAAAAGAAGCTATTAGAATAGAAATTGCGGTTACATATGTCTCACTGTAAAGGAATGGGAGCTAGTTGCTAATCTAGTATCTCGTGCAAATTCATGCCTAGGGGGCACCAGTGATCTAAGTTCATCGGAGTAGAAACCGTGAAAGTATTTATAGAAGAGGCAGAGGGAAGCCAGGTCACGTCGGTGAGAGAGTGACTGCAGGCGCTCAGCCAATTCGGTATCGATCACATAGCAGGGGCAACCGACCAAATGTGGCAGCAGTATTCAATACACTGGCGTACGGTAGATTTATATATGTGCAGGATAGATTCATACGGAAAGAACTTCCGGGCCCTGCACAGAGCGCCGACTTTCATAGCAGTGGATTTAGCAATGGATTCAACGTAGTCATTCCACTTGAGGTCCGCTGAGAATCTAAAGCCCACCAGGCGTAGTGTTTTACTCTCTGGGAGGCAAGCCTGTTCCATGCTAATGGGAGGGAGGTGCAGTTGTCTATGGGGGTTAATTGATAGCAGCTTCGTTTTTGAAGAATTGAATTTTACGAGCTATTTCTTATCACAATCTCCCACGGATTGGAGGTCTTTTTCAAGTTCGCCAGCGAGGTTCACCTTGTCGCCCATACCAGATGTTTGATCGAGGCGAGAGTAAACTGTGGTGTCATCAGCGTACATGCATACTTGGGATGTTATGGCATCAGGGAGATCATTGATGTAGATCAGAAAGAGTGTAGGACCTAAGATAGAATCTTGAGGGACACCCGCGTTTGTAGGGTAGTTCTGGGAGGCATGTCCGTTTAATACCACCTTCAATGTGCGGTTAGAGAGGAATTACTGGATTAGGTCCAACAAAAGTTCAGTTATGCCATAGCTTCGCAGTTTCCGTAGAAGCCCGGCGTGCCAGACTCTGTCGAACGCTTTAGAGATATCCAAGGCAACGGTACGGGCTTCACTATTCTTGTCGAAAGCCTGGTATATATACTCGGTGATGGTCGTTAGCATATCAGCAGTAGACCTGGTGAAGCGGAAGCCATACTGTTTGTCCGAGAAGAGCCTGTGGGTTGTGATATGCTGAACGACCTCGGCGTTGATAATGGCTTCGAACACTTTGCCAAAGATCGGAAGAATGCTGATAGGGCGGTAATTTGCGGGTTCCGAGGGTTCTCCAGTGTTCTTAAATATATGAACCACAGAATAAGACTTCCAACAGGCAGGAAAGCAGGAAGAAGATAGGCAGAAGTTGTAGAGCTTAGAAAGAACAGAGGAGAGTTCAGGGGCACATTTCTTCAAGACTATGATTGGGATTCCGTCCCCACCACTCGCTTTGTGAGGGTCAAGTTTTGAGATTATGTTAGAAATCAGCGAGGGCGTGATGTGGATATCATTCAATTGAGCCTCAGTTCTAGATGGGAAGTCGGGTGTATAAACTCCAGACGAATCCAGACTTGAATTGGTCGAGAATCTGCGAGGAAAGCATTCAGCCTTGTCCGCTGAGGAGGTGAGGATCTCATATCTATTGATTAGTGGGGGTATTGAGGACTTACTCACGCTTTTACAGAGGTGCCAGTAGTCTTTGGCTCCGAACTTAGAGGATGCTATGCGTTGCTTCATTCTGGTAGCAAACAACATCTTAGCTTCGTTAAGTATCTTTTTACACTTATTACGAGCTGAGGCGAAAAGGCGCCTGTTTTAGTCCGACGCGTGGTTACGATAAAGCCGGAAGAAGTGATTCCGGTGGGCAATGGCGGCCGAGCAAGCGGGCGAGAACCAGGGAGACGAATGAGATTTAAGCTGAAATTTACTGGCAGTGATGAAAGCATCGATGCCAGCCTTAACCCAGGAGGAGACCTCTGATGCACAGTCTTCGACGGGAAGACTAAAAACGTTGTTCCAGTGCGTGTGGTGAGTCTGTTCACCAAGGTACCCACAGAGGAAGCACTATTGGTAGTCAGAGACCGACTGGCCTCGGGACTCATCCCAAGGAGAACATATCAATATTCCACTAGATAACCTGATGAAAATGATGACTTTCTGCACACTCTTCGGATTCGGATCAGGCATATATCAGCAGGATGAAGGCTTAGCAATGGGCTCGCCATTATCATCATCACTGGCTAGCATATACATGGAATATTTTGAAGTGATGGCATTAGAATTCACAGGTCTAAAGCCAACTCTATGGTTGAGATACGTTAACCTTCACACTCTGGCAACACCAGGAGGAGGTCCGGATGCTACTGAGCCATATGAACTGAATAATGCCATCCATATAGTTCGCTATGGAAAAAGAGAGCGACAACATACTGGTATTCCTGGATGTGCTAATAACTCGAACAGAGGTGGGGTTCAAGTCTTCCGTATACTGCAAGCCACCATTTACCGGACAATACCTCAACTTTAATTCCCACCACCCATACAATGTAAAGAAAGGGATCGTCCCCTGTCTGCAGTATCATAAGCAGCGACCCAGAGACATACGAACAGGAAATGGTCAGTATGAGCAGTAGTCTACGACGAAACAATTATCCAGGGTACATGACAATAACTCCATAATATATGGAAGGGAGGGTGCATGAGGATAACACCTCTCAGAAAACAGTCACAGTCTGTCTACCTTATGTGAAGGGGTCAATGGAGAAAATACAAAGGATCTGTGGTCCATATAACATCAGGACGATCTTCGGAAGTGGTTCTGTACTTTGCAGGTACCACTTCTGAGTAAGACCCCCAACAGACGAGGACATAACTAAGGACTGTGTGTCCGCCATTCCATATAGCTGTAGAAAGAAATATAAAGGAGAAACAAGCCGCCTCCTTAGGGTAAGGCTACAAGAACATCGCAAAGCGGTAATACGAGAGGAGACAGAAAAATCAGGCGGAGAGAAAGGTGATCAACTGCCCCCTGTGGGATGAAGTGGAAATAATAGATAGAGAATGCCACTGGAAGCTACGTAAACTTAAGGAATCATCACATATGCTTGGCTTAAAAAATCTCCTAAGCCGACCAAGCATAGAGATGAACACAGTATGGGAACCAGTAATACGGATGGCTAAAGAAAATCATTAGTGTCAAAATTGCAATATGAGCTCTGGTAAAAATACTAGAGAAAACCATTAACATAAAAAATTGCAATATGAACTCTGGTAAAAAATGGTTACTGAACATTAGGTTTATAAGTCTCAAACATTTAGCTGTTCTTGTCCTTAAGGACACATAGCCCAGTGGATATAGACATTGATTAATTCTTGTGAGTTTAATACCAGGCTGCAGTGGTGAACAAGTAACTTACAGGGTTAGAGGGAGATAACTCATGACTACCAAAAGAGGCTCTATATAAGGAATAAGGATGATATACCCCAGTGATTGTAATAAAGGGTTCGGTTCGAAATTCTTAGAACCTGAGCAGGGCCGGAGCGTACAACGGCCGAAACGTTGTACAAATGGCAACAAAGATTAGGACAATAGTCCGAATAATGTAAATACTGTACATTTTTCTTGTTTTTTCGGTAGTACACAATTACAGCATATTTCCTGTTCTGATAGTACTAACTTTCTCAATAAAAGAACCACTGTATTCTTTGAAAATTGGTTCGTATTTTCGAACATAAGCTGAAAAGTTAATTCCATCATCTGAATTTTGCTTGTAAATTCAGAAGTGGCTTTTACCAGCGCATAAAGAGGTATAGAAATGTTCTGTTTTTTTCGTATTATTTCCATCAAATTTTGTTGTTGTTTCTGGTGTTTTAACAACTGCTATTATTGCGGTTGTTGCTGTGGAACCTTTAACATCAGCTAATATTTTTCCGTTTGAAAAATATCTGCTTCTTTTTCTACACACTAAAAACAAAAACAAACTTAAACCAGCGAAGTTCAAATTCTCGTCGTTACTCGTATACTGTCCGCTGAAAAAAAAAACACATTTCTTTTTTCCTACTTATTATACTCAGTATGAATTTCAATATTCTCGCCACTCCTGTTATAACTCATTTTCTAGTCTTGCTTCGTTGTGACCTCTCTTAGAAATACTCTTGACGAACTCGAACGGTGTTTTTTAGATTCACTTGGAGTTATTTATTTAAGTGTCTAGACTAGTTCATTTGTGTCATCGGGGTTTAGTTATTTTTTTCATAAGATTGAAACAAACTGAAGTTACTCGAGCCGAGTTCGAATTCCAGTTGAATTCCTTGCATTCATTTACGCACAAATACCCTCTGGAAAAGTCTTAATCCATCTCTTTCCTTTATTTATAGATTAAATAACAGGGCAGAACGATTATATAGCCTTGGATGACAAGCAGTCTACCACAGAAAGTAATGACAACCTACTGCGGGATAATCTTCTGCCCAGTCAGTCATGTCTCTTTCGAGACATGATCGCCCAAGCGTGTATCACGTATGGCACTTTACTGACTGACTGAATTTACAAATACGTGAAGACAAAAATGAATTCAATTCGGTAAAAGTACACGTCTTCATCGAGGTTTTAGCAGCCGACACACAATCTACTCGAATTTAGATAACCTGAAAGATTTTGTTCAGCAGATGAGTAACTGAAGGGCGATTTAGCCGGCGGCTTTGATACAGCAATATTAGCTGGAAGCATTTCTCTGGAATGACAATAACCGATGCTATATTCACTCGATGGCCTAGAGCAAAGCAGATGATGTCTGTCTACTTCAGTTTTTTTAATGTCATTTAAAGTAGCACCACCGGTAGTCGATTAAAAAACGGAACATGTCAAGTGTATTTATGAACTCAGAATAAATTTTGTGTCGATTTTATTTGCGAGGCGTCCATTGCACCATAAGCGGTCCTTGTATTGCTGAGACAAGAACGAATTCTTCTTGAATTAAATCAGAAGTCGACACTAGAAAAAGAATATTTTCTTTTCTGTAATTTTACATGTAGTTGCTACGTATTAACTCTTTTATGACGTCATCATCCTTTTGAAATGTGGACTAAATAACATTATGAATTATTGGAGTCGATAGATTGCTTATCTTATCAGAGCCATGTGCATGGTGTCACTGACAATCGAAATAACTAAACTGTTGGGGCACCTTCCCTGTTTACACTAATATGTACTCTTCCTAAGACTCTTTATAGTAGTAGTCATTAGTGGAATCATTAGTAATCATTAGAAGCATTATATACTCTTCTCCCCCACTTGAGAGAGGTGTGACACAAGGTCTTTTTTAATGTGGGGAACCTGAGCGCGTACGCCCAGGTACTGGTAAAAAAAAAAGACCTTGTGTCACATTTCGCCTTAAGTGGGAAGGTGACTAAATACAATATCAGAGTGTTAGTGTATCCCAGCGATCTAGTCATGAGGGTAGCATTGCCAAGTCTCACGTCTCGTATTACCTTGCATTCTCTGGTATTCTACTAACCCTCTCTGTATATGTTCCTCTTCAATATATTGCGTTTTCTACCGTATTACTCTGCGTTGTGTATTTATTGGATCTAACCCCTGATCCACAACATAAATAACCATTTTGAATTCAGAATTTGCTTTTTGAAGGCATGAACCTTTTTATGAATTGAATTAAATAGAACTGAACGGGATCTGAACTTCTCCTTTGTGCCATGTCCCTCCAGAACGTAAACGATCATAGACTTCCACCGTCTCCCTATCCCTGGTAGCTGTTAGCATGCTTTCTCCTGTTACCCCACCCAAACCCCGATCTGATCAGGTCATTGAAATATGTTATCCGCTGCTTTCCCCTGTCTCTTTTCCCCCTCTATCTGACCTGTGAGTGTCAGATTCTCCAAGCCTTTCTTCCTCATTACATGTCCCAGGAATTTCAGTTGTCATTTGCAGATGCTCACTATTAATTTCTTTTCCGTTTCCATCCTTTCTAAAACCTCATCACTGCTCACATGCTCGATCCATGATATCTGCAGCATCCATCTGTTGAACCACATTTCATTTGCTTCAAGTTTTCCTTCATCTTTGATGGCATTGTCCTGCATTCACTGCCATATTGAAGAATATACATGACATAGCAACCCATTACTCTGTTCTTTGTTTCTAGCGAAATTGTCCTGTCTCTGAATACTCTGCTAATCCTTGTACTTTCCGTCTTCCGTTAGAACAATTCCCAAGTACTTGCTTGATTTTAGTTTCCCCAACCAGTAATTGGCATTTTGGACTCCTCTGTTTGTTAATGACTATACATTCGGTTTTCTTGTCATTTATCTGTAGTCCTTTCTTTTGATTTTGTTTTCATCTGCCTTTTTTAGGAGGTCTTGTAGTTTTTTTCTATGTCAGTTATCAGCACTGTATCATCTGCGTATCTTATGGTATTCAGATTGTAACCACTGATAAAGAATCCTGGCATAACTTCTAGAGTCCCCAGAACGGTCTCGCTGTACAGGTTGAATAAATCTGGTGAAAAGACACATCCTTGTCTTACGCCACTTTCTATCTTTGTATATTTGCTGACTTCGTTTCCTGTCCGTATGGAGGCGTTTTGCTGCCAGTAGATGTTCTTTATTCCTCTGATGTCTTTACCGAATATGTCGAGGTTGCATTTCTATCAATTCCTTGTGACGTATTTTGTCGAAGGCCTTGGCATAGTTTACAAAACACAAGTAAATGTCCTTTTTCATTTGTATCACCCTGTCTGATAGCATTCTAAGCATAAATACCGCATTCCTTGTTCCAGTGTCCTTAACGAAACCGCACTGTTCTTGTCCTATTTTCGGTTTGATTCTGCTTAGCGCTCTGTTCGTCAGGATTCGGCCAATGAGTTGTGTTTCATCAAATTAATTGTTTGGTGGAATTCGCATTCGATTGCGCCTTGCTTTTTAGGCAGAGCTATGAAAATTGATTTGCTTAGCTCATCTGGTATTACACCACTGTTGTAGATTTCATTTATTGTTTCTCTATGCCAAAATCTTCTAAGGCTGTCAAAATCTTTATTACAATGTCGTCTGGTCCAGCTGCTTTGTTCTTATTTAGTTTGGCCATTGCAGCTTTCACTTCAGGTTTTAGTATTTCCGGTTCATCAGCATCTTTGTTTACTATCAGTTGCTTTCTCTTGTCGTGGAAGAGATCTTTTATAAAACGCTGGGGTATTTTCTTTTTCTCCAATATGATCGTTCCCTCCTTGGACTTTATACATCCTGTTGAGGAGCATGTTCTTTGTCCATCAGTTCCCTTATTTCGTTATACATTTCTCCTTTATTAGTTTTGCTCAATCTCTCTACTTCGGTGCACTTGTTGTTGAGCCATTCTTCTTTAGCTTGTCTGCACTTGGTCCTTATTTCCTCCAGTAGTTTCTGGTATTCAGTTCCATGTCTTTTTTCTGTCTCCTTTTCATCACGTCACGAATCTCTTCAGTCATCCACTCGTTTTTTCTTCTGCGTCTGATTTCCTCTGGAAGCATTTTGTTTGTTGATATCACTAGCGCTTCGTTAAGTGTTTTCCATTTCGAATTTCCATTTCCCATTTGTTCTTTGTATTTGTTTCTCACACTGTCAGTATACTTTTTTTGTAAGTTGAGGTCATTCAGGAGCGTGTTGTATTGCAGTCTGGGTGCTACCCTTGGCTTCTTTTGTCTCCAAAGTTTCACCCTTAGTTAACAGATAACTGGAAGGTGGTCGCTCCATAGTCGGCACTTGGATAGGTTTTACATTGAACCACCGTGTTTCTGAATATTTTGTGTATGGTTATATAATCGATTTGCTTTTTCGTTTCCCCTCCTGGGCGACACAAAACGTCTTAGGTGTTCTTGAAATCAGGTGTTGGTTATCACCTGGTCATTCACCTTACACCACTGGACCCATCTTTCACCCCGTTCGTTGCGGATTCCGAATCCACAGTTGCCCGTTATCTCCTCTTCCCTCGTTCCTAGTTTGGCATTCAAGACTCTCATGAGGATTCTAATTTCTTAGCTTTTACATTGAGCCTTGACAAGAGTGGAGTAGAAAGATTCTATTTCTTCCTGAGTGTTTTACGTTGTTGCTGCATAGATTACTATTAGTTATGTTGAAGAGTCTCCCTTTCAGTTTGACCAGGAGAAATTTTTTCAGAGAACTGGTAGTATTCAAAAATGCATTTCTTCCTTTCTTCGTCCGGTATTAAAGCGACTCTCTTTCCTTTCTTCGTCCAGTATTAAAGCGACTCTCTTTCCTTTCTTCGTCCATTATTAAAGCGACTTTCCTTCCTTTCTTCGTCCAGTATTAAAGCGACTCTCTTTCCTTTCTTCGTTCAGTATTAAAGCGACTCTCTTTTCGTTATTTTTACCTCCTACATATATGATCCTGTGGTTGTCGTAGATGAAGTCTCCATTGTTTGGCCATCTAGTTTCGCATATGCCAAGAAGTTTGATGTTCAATTTGGTCATTTCCTGCTTGACATTCTCTTGACCACTGTTGTTCCGCGTCATTAGGTTAAATTTTTGTTTGTTGAGCACAGTCGCAGGGTGACGGTCCAGAGACACCTGTTGCTCATATCGTTCCTTTCCGGGTGAGGGATAATTTTTTGAAAAATGTGTCCCCTTTACGCCGTTGGTGCTAACAGTTGCTGGATGATAGTCAGGTGACACCTGTTGCCTCTGTCGATTCTTACCGGGTGAGGAGAGAGAGAGAGAGAGAGAGAGAGAGAGAGAGAGAGAGAGAAGAGGAAAATAAATTTTTTTTCTGCTTCTTTCTTTTATATACATACCTGTCGGATGAGAAGTTTCGACTTTTCTAGTTACAATGAGAAAAATAAATATATGCGTGGGAGGAATGGTGGAGTACTTCCCTTTGCCTTCTCCACGGTGTTTTATTGTGGCACCAACTCCAGTTAGTTGGCCGTTGACTCTTTAACAGTTCATCTGTAGACTTAATTTTACTTGCACAAAATCTCCCACCAGGGATGATTGATCTCATTACAGTAATAATGATTTAAAATTTAACTTCCTATTGATTATCTTACACCGAACCATCCAGTCGGTATAAATTAAGATTGGTTACCTCAGTCACAAAGTATAGACTCAGTGAGAAATGAACTCACTACGGTAGCAATTGTTTATTCGCCATTTCTCTATGAAATGATCAGGAAACAAAGAGGATGCGAAAGAATGGACCAGGGAGTGCCATTGAAAGACAAATTGTCTTAGTTATAGATAACGCTCCATGACATACTTCAATTGAAGAAGCTGTGGAGGAGGATAAAATTAGGCAACACCAAATTTCAGACTTTCCCCTTATAGTCCCATTAAAAAAGGTTTGGTCAGTCATTAAAGCTGACATAAAAAGAAGTATGACAGACTCAATTGTTGGGATTTTAAGAGGTGATGGCAAGGAATCTTTAACTTCTAAAGAATTTCACCTCAGCAAGTGAGAAGAGTTAATCACCGAGGCAATTAATAATATTTTCCCTGAGACTTGCACTAACTTCGTATTTGAAATACAAAGATTACTTCCACCTGTAATTAACTTAGATGATTAATCTTTTAAATAAATTTCCTAGGGACGTTTATATTTTTATATCCCTTTTAAGTAAAAATAAAAGAATAAATATTAAATTTATTAGTATTATATTAATTCTCAGTTTGAAGTTGATTAATCCAATTTGAAGTTGATTATTTCTCATTTTGAAGTTGTTTTCCAATTCGAAGTTGATTAATCCATTTTGAAGTTGATTAATACATTGTGGAGTTGATTGATTCATTTTGAAGTTGATTGATTCATTTTGAAGTTGATTAACTTTGTTTCCTGGTGATTTCTGTAATGCTAACTGCGCTCTTCTGTAGAAGTTAGAAACCAACGAAATCTGTTGCCTTCTAAGAAACGATTATTTCCCAGTTTTTAACTGGAGAATTTGGTGGTTAAGACGAGAAATCGGAGCAAATCTTCCACAATGTTTAGCTCTCACTCTCTTCAAATCTTCTTTGGGAGCTGAATAAACTAGGTTTGTGCTCGTGTCTCCCATTTCTTTCAATTGGAGATATCAGAATCAAGTAAGTGCAGAAATTTCAATAGCTGGGGTGGCGGGGGTTGTGATACCGAAATAGAATAACGAAAAATGCTTTCGATAAGTTATGTAATATTTTTGCTGTTAAGTTAATAGATAAAAGATTCTTAGGAAACAAAGCAGAGAGTACTATGTCTTATCAATCATCTTATATGGCAGTGAATGCTAAACAGTTTCCTCACAGGTGAAAAAGAGATTTCTGGCAATAACTATATGGTTCTACAGAAGGATAGTGAGAATATCAGAAACGGAACAATTGAAAAATGTGAATCTTTTTAAAAGGAATGAAAACAAAAAGAGTCAGACAGTTGAAATTGATTGGCACGCTATGGAGAAAGAAGGCTTAAAATATTTGATACCCATAAGATGGACAGAAGAAATCAGCAAGAAACCTACTTATGTGCGTGTTTAAACGGATGACAGAACATAGACTTGAGAAAATAGTAAGGGTACACATATAACTCAAATCTAGAAAGGATAGGAAATTTTGGACAGCCATGTACCCTCATCCCCTGAAGGAACATGGTATATAAAAGAAGATCGTTAAAACTTTTCTCGGTGTACCTATAAAAAGAAAGGGCAAGAGAAGAGTGTGAACACAGGAGTGAAGACATTTACGAGAGTAGAGAGAAAGAAAAAGAACAATATACACGAGATGGGAATTGACTTTGCATTTAAATTCTCGGAGGCTGTAGCCGTCAGGGAAGCAAGTATATGGAAGGGGGTTCAACAGACTGGAAGCATGAGAAAAGAAGCTTATAGAGAAGAATTGTCGCCTGCATTTGGTTGATCTAACTGTAAATGGGTGGAACCTTGTTGCTAGTCTGGTTGCCTGGGTAAATTCTTGTGGAGAGGGCACCAATGACCTAAATTCGTCGGAGTAGAATCCATGAAAATATTTGTCGAAGAGACAGAGGGAAGCCACATCCCGCCAGTGAGAAAGTGGCTGGAGTCGAGCTGCCAGGTCGGGACCAATCACATTACAGAGTCTCCTTTGGAGCCTGTCGGGAACACTGAGAAGAACAGCAGGGGCGCTTGACCAGATATGACAACAGTAATGTTGTTTCTTCATTACCAGATATTGTACTTCGGTGTTGTTAATGTTGTGATAATAGTAGTGTAGTTGAAATTGCTGCTTTCGCTTTTGTGAACTGCTATCGATAAAAGAAAAAAGTTCCTGTAATATGCTTGCTGTGTATTCATATATATTAGTTGTCATAACATTTGTTAACCCATCACTCACTTTTCTTAATTCTCACTCTCTCCCTTTTCCCTCTCTTCATTCTCTATGATCTTCTCACTCACTCCATATTAGCTCAACCTCTCTACATGCAATATTTAGGTTAATAAAATCAGTAAATGAAAGATTAATGAAAGTTAGTAAAAATTAAAGTTCCCATATAGAATAATAATTTATTCAATCATATGAGATACTCTATTAATCAAACATATTTTCTTAAGCCAATATCTTTTTAGATGCGATGGTCATTCAATAAATAAGGTGAATGCTGGAGCATGCTTCTTAGCCATCTTTTTTAATCTTCAAAACTCTCAAAGTTTTTTTCAATCTGCAAAATTTAAATCTTTTTGAAAAAGAAGTAAAGAAAAAAGATTAAAAAAATGTAAGCTTCCATCTGTATTAGAAGTCCTTATACCGAAAAATTCACCTTATTTATTGAATGACCCTCGTAGATGTCCTTATACGGAAAAATTCACCTTATTTATTGTATGACCCTCGTAGATGTCCTTATACCGAAAAATTCACCTTATTTATTGAATGACCCTCGTAGATGTCCTTATACCGAAAAATTCACCTTATTTATTGAATGACCCTCGTAGAAGTCCTTATACCGAAAAATTCACCTTATTTATTGAATGACCCTCGTAGATGTCCTTATACCGAAAAATTCATCTTATTTATTAAATGACCCTCGTAGAAGTCCTTATACCGAAAAATTCACCTTATTTATTGAATGACCCTCGTAGATGTCCTTATACCGAAAAATTCATCTTATTTATTGAATGAACGTCGAATATTTATAATTAAACTTTGGCAAATGTTAACATTCAGACGCTCAAAAACGGCAGTTTTTCTTTGAACACCGTTATACGGTATTCCCACTCGACTTTTTCATTAATGTTTATTATTTAAAAAAATAAACTTGTTTCGAATTTTAATAACAGCAAAAATGTTACAAATTATTAAGTTGTAAGATTGTTTACGTCCAAGACCAATTTTATATCTAAAATCCAAAATATCCTAAGATCCTGAAAATATTCGAACCAACTGCAATGCAATATTTAAAATTCGTAACAATTATGCAACAAGGGCAAGCGTTGAAGGTGTGGAAACTCAAATTTAAAACTTTTAGGTTTTAAAATTTTTAATTAAAGATATTTAGACAACTTCCATGTCTAGACTCACAGCCTAGTCGATCACAATCAATTTCTCGACGTTTTTATTACTAGTTTTATCGCTGTTGTTTTTAAATATCTAACATTTTGACGACACATCTGCCAAGATAGGTGAATTATGGCAAGAACATAGATAGATAGATAGATAGATAGATAGATAGATAGATAGATAGATAGATAGAAGCTGAAACAAATTCTATAATATACCCATATAAATATGAACAGAATAAGTAAAAAACAAGTAGGAAAAAGTGTCTTTAATCTAACATGTTTCACTTATAAGCTTCTTCAGAAATTTATGAAATACGAATAATTAAAAATTCGAGAGACAATATTTTTGAATGAGGTATAAATTCAAAAGTCATCCGTTGCTTTCTCACAAGTGACACGTATTTGACCCTCGAAATTATGCCTCATTCAAAAATACTGCATCTCGTATTCCGATCCATATATTCAACTTATATAAATTTACATTTTTGTGTGAAAATATTGACTTGCATAATAGAATCTGACATAGCGTAAGCAGTTACGTTTTAGAAAAAGCGCACACATACATACCCAGACATAAACACACACAACACCTGCAGATAGACGGACACACACAGATACACACACAGAGGCAGACACACGCACAGAGGCAGACACAGACACACGCACACACACACAGAGGCACATATACACACTCACCACTACCCTCACTCTCTCACACACGCAGAGGCACATATGCACACACGCCACTCACCCTCACTCTTTCTCTCTCTGTCTCCCTCTCTCTCTCTCTCACACACACAGAGGCACATATACACACACTCCACTCACACTTATTCTCTCTCACACACACAGAGAGGCACATATACACACTTGCCATTCACTCTCACTCTCTCGCACAGGCATACACAGAGGCACATATACACACTCACCACTCACTCTCTCTCTCTCACACACAGATACACAGACACACACAGACACACACAGACACACACACACACACACACACACACATATATATATATATATGTTCGCACCCAAAACAGATAGAAAGACATCTCGAATGAGAGAGCCTGACCCTAACCCGAATCCTCCCCCCGCCGCCAATCTAGAAGTGTATGTGTTCCTCAATGCCTCTCCTCCTGAAAACACCATCGTTACCTGTTCGCACGTGGTGCTGCCTCAAATCTTACCGAAGATTCCGTTCTAAGGTTTCGCCACCTTTTCTCGTCGGGTTATTTCTCCTTCTTTGGAAATGCAAGGTAAAGAAGAAAAAAAGTATCATGTAAAGGAAGTCGAAAATCCAACACCTGGCACGCGAAGAGGGCAGGGATGATGTGGGAGGCGCCGTTTGGGCGGAGCTTGGGATTTACGGTGAAGTCAGTCCACGCAATGGAGGCTTACACTCGGTAGTGCGGTGAGAATGGGGATAAGCAAGGGAAGAAAATCCGTACTTAAGGTTTGCTTTCTTCAAAAGAAATTCAACAAGATGGTCTTTCGAGCTTAACTGACCCGACAATCTGCTTGGAGTGGGGACATGTCAAGGCCACTTTTGCGTACATTGGATTACCGATTTAGTCCTCCTAGATTTCACCTTGTTCCCGTGACATGTTCCTGAGTGAACACATGCAGGCTCCTCGCATACCTGCACGCGCTTGCATAAATCATTGATTAGATTTTCTTATTAATTGTTCTTCGATCTTTTGCACATATTTCGACGGTGCGAATGCATTGTTGCTGCAAATGCATTATTGCTGAAAGATCAGGTTACAAGAAACGGATTCGGCGTTTGAAAGTCGAATGGTTCCAACATTTTAATTGATTTTTTTGAATTCTGATTACTAATTGTTGTGGAGTAGTTTTCGTACTGAAGGTTATAATCGTGCTATTTCGGTTGCTAATCGACTTAACGCACCCAAAATGTTAGGAACTTGGTAATCATCCACTGTAAACTGACTCTTGAGTATTTGACTAATTGCCGTCTAATATCAACTGCCTTAGTCCAACTATGTCCAAACTGGAACTAACAGTTCTACTGAACTCCAATAGAACTCTAAAGAAATCTCTAGAACTCCTAAGAACTTCTCGAGTTAACTTCCTGTTAACTCTTAATACAGGAGAGACAGTCCATTATCTAAGGAATAGGCGTGTTTCATCATAACACTAATTTAAGTTGACCCGGCAAAAAGTGGTCCAGAATGTCTCAAATAGCGAAATTCAAAAACTAGTAACGAAGGACTTTCAAAAGTAACCCAATTTGGCAACCCTAAAAATATGTTTAAACTAGAGAACTATACAAAATAAATACTTTCATGGTAATTGTTCGGATAAACTATTTTTACTGTGGCACCTAGACTCTATGAATTTAAGAACAGTACTAGATTGGCAGAGAGGTATCATCAATTCCCATTTGAATTGGCTAGTAAGTTCTATGCTAACATTTCTTGTCTCGCATTTCTCACTTGAGGAACTCTCTTCCGACATCATGCTTTCCTGCATGGAACCTGGAAGAGATCTTCAAAAATTCAAATTCAGTGTCAATCGTTATCTGCTGTTCTTTTGATTCGTCTTCTTTTATTGTTCTCGTTCCTTAATAATGCTTCTCTCTTTTTTTTTATTCTTTCATATCCCCTCGTATCTTAGTAGTTTTACTGTCTTGTATGAGGTGATATGATTTTAAAAAAAGAAAAAAAAGAAAAAGGATTATATACACTGAAGAATGTGCCAGTGGTCAGGATTCAATTTAATTCATACCGTCATCTTCTTACATTTTATCCTAACGACATACGCATGGGGGTCTGAATTCAAAATACAGCATCGGCCATAATATATGAAACGGAAACAACAAAGACATAAATATGTGTATTACTTAAAAAGTAATGCATGATTAGTAATGGAATTTTTACCGAATAAAGATTAGGGTGTAATGCACAAATATCATAAAAAGTTATTTTTTCGCATATTTCAGGCGTGCCCTTTGGCTTCACTTTGAAATGAGAGGCTTCGTAGCTAGAATACGGGGCATGCAATCCTGCAGTTTTTAACCCTCGCGAGCAACCGTTTTCCTTAAGATCTCTTCATTAAATTTATTGATGTAGCAGTTTGAAAACAGTTTTTTTATAGATATTTTAACAATTCATCGATCTTCTCTTTGCGACGTTTTTTGGAGGTCTGCCGGTTTTTGGTTTTGCATCTAACGTTTTATCGGTTTTAGACCTGCGAATTACACGATGAACGACACTTTTAGATCTATGAAGAATATCAGAAATTTCTGAAATTGACTTTTTTTTTATAGTTAACGATAATGAGTTTTTTTTCTTCAAAAGAGAGCGTTTTGCGTGTAGAATTTGCCATATTGCTTAAAAATAAAGTCCTAATGATAAATGAACTTTTACTTATTGTTGAAAAGCTTCATCGAGTTTTTTAACAATGTAAATTAAATTTTATGCACATTATTAACATTGTTTCTTAACTTTTATCCAGTACCTTATTTCCTTTGTTCCATTTAATTTTTATTAAAAAAAAAAGAAAAACACTATTATGTAAATTTTTGTAACTTTGTATAATATTTATGCATTACACCCTGATCTTTATTCGGTAAATATTTTATTGCTAATCATGAATTACTTTTTAAGTAATACACATATTTATGTCTTTGTTGTTTCCGTTCCTTATATTATGGCCGCGACTGTATATTTCTTTTAAAATCCCGATATCAGCACTTTTATCTGTAATTACTTTCAGGAATTTATTGCTAAAAAAACTGTGTTGAGTTTAAAGATCTGTAACCAAAGACATGGAAGTCACAGAGAGAAACTCTTTGAGATTTGATCAGATCTATTAAAAATGAAAAAAATTTTCTAAATAAATCTATGCATCTTAAATCATCATCAGTTTTACCCGAAATATTACTGATCTCCTCCAACCGTTAATTTTCATAGATAACCTAAAATCTAACCCAACTATCACGATCGTCCAATGCAAACTTGCGCAATAAACTAAATCTATCCAATATTCTTCATGAAAATTAAGAAATCACATTTGATCTCTTTCTTTGCACAACCGTTGTAACGTTCACTCAAAGGTGGGACTTTGGTTGATTTCATTTCTTTAGCTAATGTTCTTGATATTTTACAACTTTTCTTTCTCCTTACTTTCGAAATACCAGCTTCTGCAATCCTTTTTTCTTTTTTTCTATCCGATAATTGTGCAGCCCGCTACGTGATGTCAGTTCTTTAATATGGCAGTGAATGCTGGTCAATATCATCGAAGATGAAAGAAAAACTTGAAGCAACTGAAATGTGCTTCTACAGAAGGATGCTGCGTATATCATGGATTGAACGTGAGCAAAAGTGAGGATTTGAAAAGGATGGAAACGAAAGAGAAATTAATACTGAGCACCAGGAAGAGACAGCTGAAGATTCTGGGACATGCAATGAGAAAGGACGGCTTGGAGAAGTACTTGACTGGACTGTGCGGGTGGATGGTGGGACGTTGGGTTGCACGGTGTAACAGGGGAAAGCGTTTTGAGAGCTACCAGCGATAGGGAAACGTGGAAAGTCATGATCGCCTACGTCCTGAAAGGACATGGCACATATATGATAAATACCAACTGTTTATAAAAAAAATTATATTGTGGCTATAAAGTGGGGGGATCAAATCTATATTATAATCAATATATAAACTGATCCCTCATTTTGTGGCCATACGATTTTCTATACATTTATATTCTAGATTTATGGTTTTGAGCTAGTGGATGGTAGAGTCGGGTTTGGGTGATGTAACAGGAGAAGGCGTGCTAAGAGCTACCAGCGATAGGGAGACGTGGAAAGCCATGATTGCCTACGTCCTGAAAGGACAGGGCACATAGAAGAAGATATATACCAACTGTTTATAAAATATTATATTGTGACTATAAAGTGGGGGATCAAATCTGTATTATAATCAATATATAAACTGATCCCTCATATTGTTGGCCATACTATTTTCTATACATTTATATTCTAGATTCATGGTCTTGAGCTAGTGGATAGTACAGCCGGGTTTGGGTAGTGTAACAGAAGGCCTGCTAAGAGCCACCAGCGTCAGGGAGACGTGGAAAGCCATGATCGCCTACGTCCTGAAAGGACAGCGCGCACAGAAGAAGATATATGCCAAGTGTTTATAAGAAATTATAATGTGGCTATAAAGTGGGGGATTAAATCTATATTATAATCAATATATAAACTAATCCCTAATTTTGTGGCTATGCTAGTTTTTATACATTTATATTCTAGATTTATGGTTTTGAGCTAGTGGATGGTAGAGCTGAGTTTGGGTGGTGTAACAGGAGAAGGCGTGCTAAGAGCCACCAAGGATAGGGAGACGTGGAAAGCCATGATCGCCAACGTCCTAAAGGGACAAGGCACATAGAAAAAGAACTTGTTCAGCCAGATTTTTGTCCTTGTTTTATTTTCATTTTCGTGTTCCGTTATCCAATTTCGCAATTTTCAATGATTTCTTTCCACTATTCACAATATTTCATTTCGCTTGTATGATTTCTTAAGACTTAAAACTCATGGGTAACTTTTTAAAAGTGAATACCTAAATAACATTAAATATGAAATGATTTGTTTGAACATTATTTTTGATCGATACTCCTCTTTAAATAGATATTCTTTTTATTAATCAAACAGTATTATATATTTATTTCGAACCTGCGACCCCTATCCACATAGGGGAAGCTACCATGTGGTCTGGTGCGTCTTAGACCTCTCGACCACTTAATGACGATCAGTCTAAACGAAGTCAAATTATGCCTATTAATTTTATTATTATTAAGGTTCGAATCCTGCCGAATGACACACATTTTCTTAACAAACATTTATCGTAAATGATCAGGCCGTTAGAAATAAAAAGATAATACTGATTATAAACAGAATATCTACTTAAATACGAGTATCGATCAAAAATAACGTTCAAACAAATCATTTCAAATTGTCGGTTGTTTATAACCAGTTTCGTTAATCTTCGTTAATTTTCGTAACATGATGATTATCGTAAATAATCAGGCCGGTAGAAATAAATATATGATACTGTTTGATTATAAACAGAATATCTACGTAAATACTACTTGTTGAAAATATACTTAGACAAGAAAATAATAAACGAAAACTTAAAATTCTAGAAGCAATCTACATCAATCAGTTTAAACCTAGCCTAAATAAAATAAATTTCGACACCTCCACTAACATACTTCAATGCCTATAATCGACGGGAGAGGTCATAGTTATTATACTTACCCCCTACACCATAGTAGCAGCAGTTCCCAGACCAATCCCTCATGCCACTATACACTCAATTGAACCAAAAAACCCACTACCACCATTCCTTCTTGGCCTACAGCCATGTGCGACACAAAAAATGGACCTGTCTAATTTTCTCTGTATAACTCCACTCTGTTAATAATAATTTCAATGTTCTATGTTCAGTGAACATTAAATGTTCATCCTTTGATAATGGCTTATGTAAGTCGAAAGCTCAGAACTGATAAAAAAATCAACAATTATTGCGATTTCTTGTCGTCTTTCCATGACAACACTATCAAGCGAATCAGATCATACGAACGGATCTTACACAAAATAAATAGACAGAACTTGTCTATATTATTCAATGAAACCTGTATTAATATATGTATATATTTTTTAATCGTATCACCCCGAGCAAGGCGGTAACGCCACTGATGTGCAGGGGGCTACGTAATAGTGAAAAGATTGGAAAAGAGAAAGCCGGAAACCACATCCTAAACAGGGAACAAGGGATGAGCCTCTTAACCTGTTCAATAGACATGGGTGGAGTGTGAACCGGGCGATAGATAGATCTATCTACTCCAATTAAAAAAAAAAACAAAAAAAAAAAACAAAGTGAGAAGATTGGAAAAGAGAAAGCCGGAAACCACATCCTAAACAGGGAACAAGGGATGAGCCTCTTAACCTGTTCAATAGACATGGGTGGAGTGTGAACCGGGTGATAGATAGATCTATCTACTCCAATGGAAAATATATATATATATATATATTTGTGCGTGTATACACATCAGTATATAAATATTAATAAGGTGTGAATGGACCAGTGCTCAATGTTGTAAACAGTCAAAATATATACTAATACATATAGATATTATCCTATATTTTACGCACGACTCATTAAGCAAAATGTAGCTTAAGCACCCGAATATTACTGAAATGTATAAACCACAGAGACGTGCGTAAAATATTGGATAATATTTCATAGTTAAACACAATCTGATGGTTTAAAGATTACACTTAAGTGATATTTATTTAAGTACGTATTTAATGAAGTAGCGATAATATATATATATATATATTTTTTTTTTAGAAAAAACAATTGACATATTACAATTTCAATGGGTAATACATATTTCACCGCACAATGATGCCAATTGCTGCTCGTCAGACACAAATGGTACAACAGTTGATCTTCCAACAGGAGTGCTTTGCCCGCAGATTCTCATCCAACTCCACATTTGACTCGTCCGGAGTACACCCACCCGACTTCCCTATTAGAACTGAGGCCAAACTGCACGACGTATATATTACCCCGACAGTAGTATCCCGAGTAATTTAAAAGCTCGACCCCCATAAGGCGAGTGGAGACGATGGAATCCCGGTGATAGTCCTTAAGAGGTGTGCTCCTGAACTTTCCCCTGTCCTCTCTAAACTGTTTAACTACTGCCTTTCTGCTTCCTGCTTTCCTGCATGCTGGAAATTCTCTTCAGTCGTTCCTGTATTTAAGAATTGTGGTGAACCCTCGGACCCATCCAACTATCGCCCTATCAATCTTCTACCGATATTCGGGAAAGTATTCGAGGCCATAATCAATGCTGAAATAGTTCATCATCTCACTGCCCACAAATTCTTCTCTGACAGGCAATATGGCTTCCGCTTTGCCAGGTCCACGGCCGACATGCTAACAACCGTAACGGAGTACATGCTACAGGCCCTTGATGAGTCTGACGAGGCTCGCGCGGTTGCTCTGGACATCTCCAAGGCTTTTGACAGGGTTTGGCACTCTGGCCTCTTATGGAATCTACGGGGTTACGGTATTACCGGTCGCCTGCTTGACCTAATCCAATCTTTTTTAAATAACCGCAAAATGTAGGTCGTTTTGAATGGGCGTGCCTCTTCATCCTACAGCACGAATGCTGGTGTCCCACAGAGCTCTATTCCTGGGCCCGACGCTCTTCCTTATTTTCATCAACGACCTCCCAGATGAGATCAAGTCCCAAGTAGGCATCTACGCAGATGACACTACAATATACTCCCGCACCAGTAAGAAACCTGTCGTGGCGGACAGACATAATCTCGCTGCTGACCATTGAACAGGATCTACACTCTGTGGTGAACTGGGGCAAGAAGTGGCTTGTCAACTTCAATTCGTCTAAGCCCAAGCTGTTGTCTGTCAACCATTACAGGCAACCTCTCCTGCCTCCCATAAGCATAGACCAAGCGATTCTCCCGGAGAGCAATACACTACGCCTCCTCGGACTTACCCTGTCCTCAGACCTCAAATGGAAACCACTATATTGAATACATCGCAAAATCTACTGCTAAGAAGGTTGGGTCATTATGTCGATCCAGGATGTTTTTTCCGCCTGAATCCATCCTGCATATATACAAGTCAACCATCCGTCCGTGCATGGAGTACTGCTGCCATTTATGGTCAGGTGCCCCTGCCGTTCTCCTCAGTATTCTTGACAAGCTCCAAAGGAGAGTCTGTAATGTGATAGGTACTGATCTGGCGGCTCGACTGCAGCCACTTCCCCATCGTCGAAATGTGGCCTCCCTTTGTCTCTTCTATAAATACTTTCATGGCTTCTGCTCGGACGAACTTAAGTCACTGGTGCCTCCTCAACAGGTGTTTACTCGTGCAACCAGACTGGCAACTGGGTCCCACCCATTCACAGTCAGGTTAGCCAAATGCAGACGACAATTCTACTCCTGCAGCTTCTTCTCTCGCACTTCCTGCCTGTGGAACTCGCTCCCATATTCTTGCTTTCCTGACGGCTACATCCTCCAGAAATTTAAATGCAAAGTCAATACTCATCTATTAACCGCTGGACTCTAGCTTTCTCCCCACCCCCGTATAACCTTCCCTTTCTCTCCCCCTATGTATCTGTCATCGCACCTGCTTTCTCAGCTTTCTATTGCTCCTTTCTAACTAGTTTGTACTCCTCACTCTTTTCTAATTAATCTTTTTACATTTATGTAGCCCCCTGCACATCAGTGGCATTTCTGCCTTGCTCCTCGGGGTGAAATGATGAAAAAAAAAGTTAAGATCAATTGTTATACCATTTGGGTCTGACGAGCCGCAATTGGCGTCATTGTGTGGCGAAATATGTAGTAACCAATGAAATTGTAGTATATCATTTTATTTTCTAAATTATATTACTCTGTTAAATTAAATAAATGGATTTAACATTGATTTCATTTGAGTTCATCTCTATAGGAATTTACCTGGATAATATACCAATTGTTCTACGTTTTTTATATATAAATTCGTATAAAATTTCGAGGGGAAATAGCCATTTTCAACATGCCAGTTTAAGACATACGTCGTCAAACCCATTTAAACAAAGAATGAGGAAAAATCCTAATACCCGAGGCTTGTTCTATTAAAGGAAGGGGTTGGAGAATATTGGCTTTTATAGGGTTAAGCTAGCAGGAATCTTAGTAGTAATTTCTTCGATGGTAGTGGGAGGTATGTGGCTTGACCATTGGGTTAGTAGTGGTAGGCAACGGCTTGGTCAAATTAAAAAAAAAAACAACACTTATTGTGACTAAGTGGAAGAAGAAGATAATTATTGCAATCTATATTTATTTTTTACGACGACACATACTAATGATCTCTCTACGTTTATTCAGAAGTACATTCTGATATTGAAATTTAAAAATTTAATATATATATATATGTATATTAAGTGTATCGAGGCAGCAAATAATTTTCTAAACATGGTGATGGTGGATGTTACTGTATTACCGTCTTAATAACCTCTCTGAAGATGGCTTCATGTGAGCCGAAAGCTTAGAACCAAATTAATAAAAAATTATCCAAATTTTGAAGAATTTTTGTCTTTATTTTCAACTGAAATTAAAGCCAAAATACGACGTATAAAACGGCTCATGATTAAACATAATAGACATTCATTGTCTCTTATATTTAACTGTATATATGTATATATACATATAATATAAATATCACTTATAATACATATAATATTGTAAATATATAATATAATGTAATATATATATATTTTATATATATGAAGACTAGTCATATATATATATTAATAAATATTCATGTTTATATATATATTATACGTATATTTATTAATTAATATATGCTAGATAGCTCTGTTTTATTAATAATAACACAATATGTACGATATATATATATATATATATATATATGTGTGTGTGTGTGTGTGTGTGTGTGTGTGAATTAGGAGAGGAAATGCAGTGTGAAAAGTTTTGGAACTTTCGATGGTAAAACGAAGCGGATAAGAGAGAAAAGTAAAGTATTCGGATGTAAAATTAGTGTGGGTGTGTATATACGTCAGAGACAGAGAGAGAGAGAGGGAGAGAGAAAGAGAGAGAGAGAGAGAAGGGCGGGAGAGAAGAAAGATAGAAAGAGAAGGACAGAGAGAGAGAAGCAAGAGAATGGTGAGAGAGAGGGAGAGGCTAGAGAAAGAAAGTAAATTCTGTAGTCATATTGGATTTTAGAATTCGGTAGAAGATAGAATAGGTTTTTTAACAGACAACAAATTAAATTTAGTAAAAAGAAAAGAAAAAAACTTAAAAGCAAAGAATGGATAAAAAAATATGAAAAATAATAATTATAAAAAAATTTAAAAATAAAGTTTTACTCAAAAGATTAGAGAAATTGTCAGAGATTATGTGTACTGCAGAGAGAAAGAAAAATACTTTATAGAATTAAAATAAAATAACATGATAAATTAAGATATAAAGAGCTTAACTTCGACGCACACACACACATATGCACACACACACACATGTATGTATGTATGTATGTATGTATGTACAGGGACGTGGTTAATATCTATTAATGGTTAATGATCTATTGTAATGAAAAAAAAAAATTAACAAAATAAGTTTTAGGATTAACTGGAAAATTATAATCATAATTTTATGTTGAAATAGACATCTATCAACCTGTCTCGCACTTTCTCTCTCCCGAAGAGGCCGCAAATCATTTGTAATTTAAAAAAAAAAATGAATTTGAGAGAGAAATAGATTATAGATATCAGTTTCAACATACATAAAAAGTAGCAAAAAGTTGTGAAAACGTTCGTAATGTCTAACTTCAAAACGCCAATTCCGCGATTTCTTCTGTTTTTCGTGATCACGTTCCGAAGGTATTTTATTTTGTTTAAAGTACCATTTATTGTCGGTTCAGTATGTTCCTGAGGTGGGGGCAAGTTACGTTCTGCGGGTGGGGGGTGCGATATTGCCAGGCACGGCCCTGTGTATGTACGTTTAAATGTCAGTCTACGTATAGATTGCATTTAAATAAGATTAGCAGCAAAGTCATCACTTGAGACGCCCTGAACTTATCGCTAAGAAATTCGATAAGGTTTGAAAAGGGGAAAAATTTATTATTAAACAAAAAAATAAACGAGAAAAAATGGCTACACATATTCAAGTTTGGTTAATTTTCACTTGCATATATTTCGCCAATGTTTCCGAAATAAATACGCAGATTTAAAATATTGAATTTTAACGAACGTAAATCATCGTAAACTGGCAACACGATCTTATTATTATTGTACGAGAATAGTATACACAGTGTATCTATATGCGATTATATTGAAATGTGAGAATTAAGTAAAAGATACGTTTGCTTGAGAGAGAGAAAGAAAGAGAGGGAGAGAGAGGGGAGAGAGAGAGAGGGAGAGAGAGGAGGAGAGAGAGGGGGAAGAGAGAGAGAGAGGGAGAGAGAAAGGAGGAGAGAGAGAAAGACGGAAATAAAATAGAAAAAAAAAAGCGTGAGAAAGACAAGCAGCAAAATGTCATTTGTTGGAGTTGCGTATTTATCAGTAAGAAATCTTCTTAGATACATAATTTTCTGAGTACATCGCTCGGTAGAAAACTATGACATATTAACAGCAGAAGATTAAAAAACATAGCATCAGAAAAGGATTTTATATGTATGTATGCAACTGTGTCGTCTCTCTCTCACTCTCTCTCTCTCTATATATATATTTGTGTGTGTGTGTCGTCGTATATATATATATATATATATATATATATATATATATATATAGGTAGGTAGGTAGGTAGGTAGATGGATAAACAGACAGAGATAAATATATAGGCATACATGCACGCACACATAGATAGATAGATAGATAGATAGATGAACAGAAAAATGGAATAGACTGAGATAGATAGATAGATAGAGAGATAGATAGATAGATAGATAGATAGATAGATAGATAGATAGATGAACAGAAAAATAGATAGATAGATAGATAGATGAACAATAAATGGAATAGATAGATAGATAGATAGATAGATAGATAGATAGATGAACAGAAAAATAGATAGATAGATAGATAGATGAACAATAAATGGAATAGATAGATAGATAGATAGATAGATAGATAGATAGATAGAACAGAATAATGGAATAGACTGTGATAGATAGATAGATAGATAGATAGATAGATAGATAGATAGATAAAAAAATGGAATAGATAGATAGATAGATAGATAGATAGATAGATAGATGAGATAGATGAACAGAAAAATAGATATATAGATAGATAGATAGATAGATAGATAGATAGATAGATAGATAGATAGATAGATAGATAGATAGATAGATAGATAGATAGATAGATAGATAGATAGAAAAAATAGATAGATAGATAGATAGATAGATAGATAGATAGATAGATAGATAGATAGATGGACAAAAGATAGATAGATATAGATAGATAGATAGATAGATAGATAGATAGATAGATAGAGTAAGACAAAATAGATAGATAGATAGATAGATAGATAGATAGATAGATAGATAGATAGATAGATAGATAGATGAACAAAAAAATAGATAGCTAGATAGATAGATAGATAGATAGATGAACAATAAATGGAATAGATAGATAGATAGATAGATAGATAGATAGATAGAAAAAAATGAAAAAAATAAGATAGATAGATAGATAGATAGATAGATAGATAGATGAACAGAAAAATGGAATAGACTGTGATAGATAGATAGATAGATAGATAGATAGATAGATAGATAGATAGATAGATAGATAGATAGATAGATAGAACAGAAAAATAGATAGATAGATAGATGAACAATAAATGGAATAGATAGATAGATAGATAGATAGATAGATAGATAGATAGATGAACAGAAAAATAGATAGATAGATAGATGAACAATAAATGGAATAGATAGATAGATAGATAGATAGATAGATAGATAGATGAACAGAATAATGGGATAGACTGTGATGGATAGATAGATAGATAGATAGATAGATAGATAGATAGATAGATAGATAGTGAGAGATTTTAAATTAAACTTATGGTAAATGATGAAGAAGAAAAATAATTCCGTTCTCAGTAGAAATTTGCGATTTTAAGGCTGGCGAATTAAAATTCCTGGCACAGTTTCGTTATTTCAACCCTAGCCTCCATTTTAACTCTGAGTTCACCTAACTTTCTTGACAAAGAAAGAGTACAAGATAAAAAAAAAGTCTGCAAATATACGACATAATTTATGTAAGGTGCGTGCGCGCACACACACAAACAGATAAAAGCAAAAGGTATCCATGTGTGCGTGTGCGTGTAATAATACATATGTAATATATATTACATATATATAATACATATATATATATATATATATATACATGTTTATATATATATTACATATATATAATATATATATACATTTTTATCTATATATTACATATGGCCTGATGATAGCACGAAGCATGAATTATTATCTCCTTCTGAGAGGTGTTCACTTTTATAAAATCTATATATGTATGTATTTATAATATATATGTAATATATATAACATTATGAAATATATATATATAATATATATATGATATATATATATATAAGTAACATATATCTTTGTATGTATTTGTGCGTATAGAAACACGTACTCACATCCAGTTAAACTAACTTGAAAAAAGAAATATATTTATGTTTGTGTGTATGTCTGAAAAAAGAGAAAAATAAACGCCAAAATATATTTATACGGTGAAAATTTTCTGCAGTAGAGATTAAAGGTTTGTGATGGACGGAGTCACAACTCACGTCTTTTGAAAACACGTGGCATATCACAAAAAGGTGAGAAAGCTAACAATGTCTCAAATATCAACAATCCGACTTTAAGCTTTTACACAGAAAACCCATCTTATGAAGAGATCGGATTTCTAAAAACGGAAATAAACGAATAATGAAAAATAGCGTAATTTTTTTTTTTTGTTATTTTAAAATTTATAAATTGGGAGAGAAAATACACACCTTTATTCTTGCTTTTTTGGGGAATTTTAAACTCTGAAGCGAACATTTTGACAAGGGTAGACGATGAAACCAATTACCGTTTTTTGTCAGGTAACTTCTCTTTTAG
>JBBBDQ010001392.1:132500-150000 GCA_037127315.1 Ascarosepion bandense | reverse complement strand
TAGTAATAACAATAAAAATAATATTAAAACGAAGAATCATAAAAATCGTCACGATAGAGTGGGGCAATATTTGTTGGTATTTTTATGTCCATTATATACTGTGCAGACCCCCCATGAGTCAACCCATTTTATAGTTCACCAATAGAAGGCTTAACCAATCAGGAAGCTCAAAATATTCAATGCAACGTGTATAAAAGGCGGCCATATTTTTTCAAGTATTGGGATTCAAATACGATTGTGGAGAGCGTCAGATTCGAGAGAGATGATCTTTGACGTTGTTTCATTGAACAGATTACGTGCGGTGAGGATACTCTATATCCATATACTATGATGGACATGGTCAACAGATGCCAAGAGGATACTCTATATCCAGGAACGTGGTCAACATTACCTTCAATCCCTTACTTTGTGACCATGATGGACTGTTGTTACTATATAATATACATTCGGGAGATTGATTCTCTATTATAATCAATACATAAACTGATCCCTGACTTTGTGACCATCATGGACTGTTGTTGCTATATAATATACATTCGGGAAATTGATTCTGTATTATAATCAATACATAAACTGATCCCTGACTTTGTGACCATCATGGACGGTTGTTGCTATATAATATACATTCGGGAAATTGATTCTGTATTATAATCAATACATAAACTGATCCCTGACTTTGTGACCATCAGGACTGTTGTTGCTATATAATATAGATTTGTGAGATTGATTCTCTATTATAATCAATACATAAACTGATCCCTTACTTTGTGATCATCATGGACTGTTGTTGCTATATACTATACATTCGGGAGATTGATTCTCTATTATAATCAATACATAAACTGATCCCTGACTTTGTGACCATCATGGACTGTTGTTACTATATAATATACATTCGGGAGATTGATTCTCTATTATAATCAATACATAAACTGATCCTTTACTTTGTGACCATCATGGACTGTTGTTACTATATAATATACATTCGGGAAATTGATTCTGTATTATAATCAATACATAAACTGATCCCTGACTTTGTGACCATCAGGACTGTTGTTGCTATATAATATAGATTTGTGAGATTGATTCTCTATTATAATCAATACATAAACTGATCCCTTACTTTGTGATCATCATGGACTGTTGTTGCTATATACTATACATTCGGGAGATTGATTCTCTATTATAATCAATACATAAACTGATCCCTGACTTTGTGACCATCATGGACTGTTGTTACTATATAATATACATTCGGGAGATTGATTCTCTATTATAATCAATACATAAACTGATCCTTTACTTTGTGACCATCATGGACTGTTGTTACTATATAATATACATTCGGGAAATTGATTCTGTATTATAATCAATACATAAACTGATCCCTGACTTTGTGACCATCAGGACTGTTGTTGCTATATAATATAGATTTGTGAGATTGATTCTCTATTATAATCAATACATAAACTGATCCCTTACTTTGTGATCATCATGGACTGTTGTTGCTATATACTATACATTCGGGAGATTGATTCTCTATTATAATCAATACATAAACTGATCCCTGACTTTGTGACCATCATGGACTGTTGTTGCTATATAATATACATTCGGGAAATTGATTCTGTATTATAATCAATACATAAACTGATCCCTGACTTTGTGACCATCAGGACTGTTGTTGCTATATAATATAGATTTGTGAGATTGATTCTCTATTATAATCAATACATAAACTGATCCCTGACTTTGTGATCATCATGGACTGTTGTTGCTATATACTATACATTCGGGAGATTGATTCTCTATTATAATCAATACATAAACTGATCCCTGACTTTGTGACCATCATGGACGGTTGTTGCTATATAATATGCATTCGGGAGATTGATTCTCTATTATAATCAATACATAAACTGATCCCTGACTTTGTGACTATCATGAACTGTTGTTGCTCTATAATATACATTCGGGAGATTGATTCTCTATTATAATCAATACATAAACTGATCCCTGACTTTGTGACCATCATGGACGGTTGTTGCTATATAATATACATTCGGGAGATTGATTCTCTATTATAATCAATACATAAACTGATCCCTGACTTTGTGACCATCATGGACTGTTGTTGCTATATAATATACATTCGGGAGATTGATTCTCTATTATAATCAATACATAAACTGATCCCTGACTTTGTGACCATCATGGACGGTTGTTGCTATATAATATACATTCGGGAGATTGATTCTCTATTATAATCAATCCATAAACTGATCCCTGACTTTGTGACCATCATGGACGGTTGTTGCTATATAATATAAATTCGTGTGATTGATTCTCTATTATAATCAATACATAAACTGATCCCTGACTTTGTGTTCCATCATGGACGGTTGTTGCTATATAATATAAATTCGTGTGATTGATTCTCTATTATAATCAATACATAAACTGATCCCTGACTTTGTGACCATCATGGACGGTTGTTGCTATATAATATACATTCGGGAGATTGATTCTCTATTATAATCAATACATAAACTGATCCCTGACTTTGTGACCATCATGGACGGTTGTTGCTATATAATATACATTCGGGAGATTGATTCTCTATTATAATCAATCCATAAACTGATCCCTGATTTTGTGACCATCATGGACGGTTGTTGCTATATAATATAAATTCGTGTGTTTGATTCTCTATTATAATCAATACATAAACTGATCCCTGACTTTGTGACCATCATGGACGGTTGTTGCTATATAATATACATTCGGGAGATTGATTCTCTATTATAATCAATACATAAACTGATCCCTGACTTTGTGACCATCATGGACGGTTGTTGCTATATAATATACATTCGGGAGATTGATTCTCTATTATAATCAATACATAAACAGATCCCTGACTTTGTGACCATCATGAACTGTTGTTGCTCTATAATATACATTCGGGAGATTGATTCTCTATTATAATCAATACATAAACTGATCCCTGACTTTGTGACCATCATGGACTGTTGTTGCTATATAATATACATTCGGGAGATTGATTCTCTATTATAATCAATAGATAAACTGATCCCTGACTTTGTGACCATCATGGACGGTTGTTGCTATATAATATACATTCGGGAGATTGATTCTCTATTATAATCAATACATAAACTGATCCCTGACTTTGTGACCATCATGGACGGTTGTTGCTATATAATATACATTCGGGAGATTGATTCTCTATTATAATCAATCCATAAACTGATCCCTGACTTTGTGACCATCATGGACGGTTGTTGCTCTATAATATACATTCGGGAGATTGATTCTCTATTATAATCAATACATAAACTGATCCCTGACTTTGTGACCATCATGGACGGTTGTTGCTATATAATATACATTCGGGAGATTGATTCTCTATTATAATCAATCCATAAACTGATCCCTGACTTTGTGACCATCATGGACGGTTGTTGCTATATAATATACATTCGGGAGATCGATTCTCTTTTATAATCAATACAAGTTCTGATCCCTGACTTTGTGAGCATCATGGACTGTTGTTACTATATAATATACATTCGGGAGATTGATTCTCTATTATAATCAATACATAAACTGATCCCTGACTTTGTGACCATCATGGACTGTTGTTGCTATATAATATACATTCGGGAGATTGATTCTCTATTATAATCAATCCATAAACTGATCCCTGACTTTGTGACCATCATGGACTGTTGTTGCTATATAATATACATTCGGGAGATTGATTCTCTATTATAATCAATAGATAAACTGATCCCTGACTTTGTGACCATCATGGACGGTTGTTGCTATATAATATACATTCGGGAGATTGATTCTCTATTATAATCAATCCATAAACTGATCCCTGACTTTGTGACCATCATGGATGGTTGTTGCTATATAATATACATTCGGGAGATTGATTCTCTATTATAATCAATCCATAAACTGATCCTTGACTTTGTGACCACCATAGACTGTTGTTACTATATAATATACATTCGGGAGATTGATTCTATATTTTAATCAATACATAAAATAATCCCTGCGCTTTATCCATAAATTATGGCGAATTTTACCAACAATTTTTTCGCTAGACAATGTACTAACACTTAAGAAAATATGTTAACAAACACTGGTATGAACATCACCCAGTGTCTGTTACAGAAATAGAAGACATCACAGTTATATGGGATTGCACCAACTTCTCAGACAGGAAGATTGAAGCAAACATGCCGGACAATTCTGTCAAAATATTGTCCAGTGGAATGTAACATCGCAACCAAGGAATTTGAAAAACGCTCGAAGTATAAACATCTGGAAAGCAAAATAAAGAAAACGGTAGAAAATTGAAAACAAAAATAGTACCAGTGGATGTGCGGGTGGTGCAGTGAATAACGACTCGAAACAACAAATCGGGGAGCAGAGTTCGAATTCCACTTGAATTCATGGCATTCTTTTCTGCACCAATAGCCCTGGGAAAGGTTTGAATCCGTCTCGCCCCTCCAGTTATGGATTAGTAAAAACAGAACAGATTGAGTTCTATAGCCTTGGCTAGCAACCAGTCTACCGTAGAAAGCAATGGCAACCTACTGCTGGATAATCATCTGCCCAGTCAGTCATGTCTCTTTCAAGACATGACCGCCCAAAGCGTGTATTACATATGGCACTAAACTGACTGAAAATAGTTGACAACACGATCAAGGCTTCTACTGGGCATAAAGTAGGGGATCAGTTTTATATTGTTATGAAGTAATAAACTGATCCCCCACTAATTACTACTTAATAATATAATACATCTCTTCCCTCTCTAGCTATGAGTCAAATAACAGGACAGATTGGGTTCTATAGACTTGGTTGGCAACCAGTCTACCGCAGAAAGCAATGGCAACCTTACTGCGGGATAAGTTTCTGCCCAGTCAGTTACGTCTTTTTCGAGACATGATCGTCCAAAGCGTGTATCACGTATAGCATTCAACTGACTGACTGACCAGTCACAGTAGGGGCACTTGTAATGATAAAAAAAGGAACACAAATTCAAATTGAAAAAAAAAATCTATGGAAATCCCAGCTTAAGAGAAATACAAAGAATTGTCTTAATATACACAAAGAAATACTTTGTCTTTGTAACGCTAGTGATATTTTAGGAGTTACTAAAGCAAATCATGAAATGTAGCCATCAAATACACCACTTAGGTCTTCCGCAGACTTGGTAGGTAGTGTGATTATAGCAGAAATCGAATCGTAATAATGATAATAATAATAATAAATATTTTTTCTTTCTTTCTTCATGTTGCCTTACTAATTGTATCATCCACAAAAGAAGGCAGTCAATACAAACAATATTTACAGTTCGTAGATTCTGTAGAAAAGCAAAACAGAAGCCAAGAACCAACTATTATGGCAAAAAATATGAAAATGAAAGCCAAAGATAAAGTTCTTGAACAGATGAAACAACGCTGGCAATAAATCCAATGTTGATAAAGTTAATAGTCATCGATGGTTACGTGCATCTGGATTAAAGTCTGAGACTGAAGGCTTTATTCTGGCAGCACAAGACCAAAATCTTTTCACTAGAAACTTTCAGGCCAATAATTTACATAATAATATGGATCCAAAATGCAGGTTTCGTGATAAACACCAAGAAACAATAGACCATCTTATCGCAGGCTGTTCTGTACTTGCTCCAAATTAATATAAAAATCGCCACGATAGAGTGGGGCAATATTTACATTGGACAATGTGCAAACACAATGGAAAATCTGTAAACAAACACTGGTATGAATATCACCCAGCACCGGTTACAGAAATAGAAGATGTCACTATCCTATAGGATTACACCATCTACACAGACAAAAGAATTGAAACAAATAGGCCGGACGTTATTGTAAAAAACCAGAAAGAAAAAAAACTTGTCTATTAATTGATATGGCTTGTCCAGCGGATTGTAACATAGCAACCAACCAAGGAATTTGAAAAACTGTCAAAATATAAAGACCTGGAAATTGAAATAGAAAAAATGTGGAAATTAAAAACAAGAGTTGTGCCAGTGATAGTAGGTGCACTTGGAATGATAAAAAATGGAACAAAACAACATATTGAACGAATCCCTGGAAACCTCAGCTTAAGAGATATACAAAAAATTGTCTTATTAAGTATAGCCCACACACTAAGGAAAACTTTGTCTATATAACGCTAGGGATGATGGGGAAGATAGAAAAAATCATGAAATGAAGCCATAACAACAGGCCACGACCTGCCTCATGTCTTCCCGCAGACTTGGTTGGAAAAATGACATCATAATAATAATTACTGTAAACAAACACTGGTATGAACATCACCTAGCACCGGTTACAGAAATAGTAGATGTCACCATTCTATGGGATTACAGCATCTACAAATACAGAAAAATTGAAGCAAATAGGCCGGACGTTATTGTTCAAAACCAGAAAGAAAAAACCTGCCTATTAATTGATATGGCTTGTCCAGAAGATTGTAACATAGCAACCAACCAAGGAATTTGAAAAACTGTCACAATATAAAAACCTGGAAATTGAAATAGAAAAAAATGTGGAAATTGAAAACAAGAGTTGTGCCAGTGATAGTAGGTGCACTTGGAATGATAAAAAATGGAACAAAACAACATATTGAAAGAATCCCTGGAAACCTCAGCTTAAGAGATACACAAAATATTGTCTTGTTAAGTACGGCCCACACACTAAGGAAAACGTTATCTATGTAATGCTGGGGATGATAGGGAAGATAGAAAAACATGAAATGGGGCCATAACAACACACCACGGCCTGCCTTAGGTCTTTCCGAAGAATTGATAAGTAGCACGACCATAGCAGAAATCGAAATATGATGAAATAATAATAATAATAAAACCTATTTCGATCCTTCCAATAAGATTCAAGGAAAAATAAGACTCGAATTTCTGAGAAATTTATGTCGGCGATAATATCAAAAGGATTGTCGAACATTTGAGGAGATTTTAAATTATTTGAATACCATCGATGAGAAGCCACAAAGTTTGATCCATAAAATTTGAGGTAATAAGTAATAATACTAATAATCATAATATAGAAGCTTGAAACGTAAAAGCCGCCTGAAACAAGAAAGTGGATCTTTTGTTAGCTCCATCCTCCAAATATGTCTCTGGACTAAATACAATAAAACGAAAATAGATTCCATGAAAAAATGTTCGCTCTTACACATAAAAATATACGAATGAAGCTTACATGAAAAGCTTGTTAAAAACACTTATATTACAAGAATGAATGGACACAATCATGCAGTTTGAAAAAGGAAAGCTATTTGTATTCGAACAAGTGAACGAATTGTATCAGAATTAACATAGAAAGCCTGAGGAAGTAATACATTTTGAGAATTCGGACTCACCAACTTTATTCAGATAATTAGACAAGATGCAGAAAGTGGATCTGAAAGAGGCCGAGATTCAGAACGAAGTCCTCCAGGACGACACGATCCAGAATGAGGATCTGCAATAAGACAAGATACAAAAACTGGATCTTCAAAAACACTAGATCAGGAAAGAGGCTCTGTAAGAAGACAAGATCCAGAAACAGAATCTGCAGTAAGGCAAAATCCAGAGACAAGATATGTACGTGGACGAGATCAGAAATAGTATTTATGAAAGGACTAGATCGAGAAACACGAAGCCAATTACAAGCGTTGAACGGAAACGCGCAAAAATATCACCTACTGGGCAGATTTTTTCCGTATGCCGATGGTGTTGCATCGAGATCCAGAACTGATACCAATAAGTTTCCGTTTGCAAACAGTCAATGGTAAACTCGGTGGAAACACGTGCTTAGAATTAATGAGTAGCTTAATTCATAATCAATATGTGATCAAGACTGTTGAAAAGCTGGAAACTATCGATATTATTGATCATCATCGACATTTTAAAATATTTTCTTTGATGAATTGGTAAACAGAGAGGACGTGGCGCAGACTGGTTGATTCAGTTGCTAAAAAAATCAAAGACATTTCCGAAATTATCTTTTCATGGACGAATCAAGTATGTTTTGGACTAACTGATGAAATAAAAACATTTTTCTTGTTTTTTGTTATTGTTCTTGAATTATCTTTTTTTTACAAACTGAACTTGCACTTTAATCTGAACAGATTTTCAAATTCCTCCATATGTCGTTATATTTCGCTCAATTTGTAACCAGTTTTCATTTAGTGAAAACTAACAGTATAGCCCGGCGTTGCTCGGGTGTAATGAAAGCTTTAAAACTAATCCATGAGCTCAGAGTCTTTGGACGTTGGCACGAAAGACTAAAAAGCAATAGTTGTTTCCAGTTAAAGCAAAACCGTAGACTGAAATAAAAATGAATGGATGTAAATCAAATTTTGATTTCCTGGTATCGATATCAAATAAGTTTTTTTTTGTCGTAAACTGAATTTTGAAGGCTAAATAAGTCCTCTGAGTAAATGGTAACATGGCTGAGACTAAAAACTACAATTATACCTACTTAGAGCCAAACCCGAAGCAAAAATTAAAAAAAAAAGGCTGAAAAAAATACAGACATACAGGCAGATAAACAGACACACACACAAACATCTTGCCTTGTATATATATATATATATATATATATATATTATTGATTTTCTGCACTATTGTAAGAACTGCAACCCTGAAACTTCTGAATATCGTTTCTTATGTCTTTGTCTATGAGTGTATCAAATTTGATTAAAATCAGACCACTCCTTCTATTACCCGATTTTTTCTATTATCGATTTTCGATATTTATCGGGGGTACCTCGACACAAAACCTAGCTAAGAACACTCGCAGACGCTTATAGTACAACTGCGTAAATTTTCAAGAAAATCGGTTCAACCGTTTCAGAGTCTATAGGTAACGGACACACACACACACACACAAAGTTCCAGTTATAAATAAGTTTAGATTAACTTTTCTATAATGACTTTTAAGAAAATATATTAAACAATGATTTTTGTACCGCAGAAGATAAGGAAAATGAATATCAAAATGATTTGTGCTGCTAATTCCGCATTTATTTCGATTTGGGGCTGAAGCAGTTTTTGAAAGTCCAGTGAACGCATAAAGATCTCGATAATTTGACAATGTCTTTAAAATAACAGCAAAAACAAAATTTTCGATATCAGACGTTCTTCCTTTTGCCTGGTCTTTCAGAGCGACCCCAACTCTTCTCTTGATTTGACTTGCGTATTTGTTGATTTGGGATACAGGTATAAAATGGCAGCAAATCTTACTGATAGTGGTGGTGGAAGTGAATAAACAGGGACAGTAACTCAACTGCGCAAAAGACGTTATTCGATGAAAAACGCGTTTTTTAGATTTGCCTTTCGCCATTTTGTCGATATTTCACAGAAAAAATAATCATGAAAATAGAAAATGACGGACACAGGTTAAGAGGCTCATCCCTTGTTCCCTGTTTAGGATGTGGTTTCCGGCTTTTTCTCTTCTAATCTTTTCACTCTTACGTAGCCCCCGGCACATCAGTGGCGTTACCGCCTTGCTCGGGGTGATATGATTAAAAAAAAAAAATTCATCTCATGCTCTCATTGCCAGTACTGAATTTCTGGGACCACTTTCTTAAAGTCCGATCTCTTGTATATCCATCTTCTCATGCTATGTTGATACTTGCCGATGTTTGAGAGGTACTGTGCCCAAGTTTGAACTCATGCAAGAAAAGTAAACAAAGATCATGTTTTGTCATGTTCACAATTAAGGGTTTCTATGATTCAAGAATATTTCTGTCTGAAAATAAGTCAAAAATTATTAAAGAGCACACATTAATTAGTACGTATACCAAAATTCATGTACTGTGAATAATATGTTAAAATTGCTATTTGTAACAGTCTAATATAATGATGAAAAGGACATCCATTTAATAAAACTGGTTTAGTAAAAAGCGCTTTATTTAAAACATAAAATCTATGACTGATATTTTGACAAATGAATGCGAAACAAGGAAAATAAGGAAATCAATAGAAAAAAATGTGAAAAATTTCAACGGAAAGATGTCATACAACTTATTACGACAACAATAGAAGTGAACGAGGTTTTTTTTTAGAGGAGGAGAAAAAGACTTTTAGACAAAGAAGCTTAGTTAGATTCTAACAAATGGATTCGGAAATAACAGAACTAAGAAAGATGGATAAAATAAAGGAGTAAAAAAGATAAAAAAAAAGGGGCTTTGCTTGTAAAACTTAGCAGAGTTAAGGTATAAAACATTCAAAGATTTGACAAACGTCTCTTGCTTCAATGAACACGTGACAGCTAACTTCCGGTACATGCCGAGCTTTTAAGAGGAAAATATAAGCTAACAGGTGTAAAGCGGTTATGAAACAGAAATAATTATGGTGGATAACAGAGGCTAGTATTTTTTAAAGAAAAAGAATTGATTTTAATGATAGAAAAGTCTGTTTTTATTAGCATTTATATTGTCAACATAAAAACTTAATGAAATATTTCACCCTCATTTCTTCAGTCAGTTTAGGTGATACACGCTTGGGCGATCATGTCTCGAAAGAGACATGACTGACTGGGCAGAAGATTATCCCGCAGTAGGTTGCCATTGCTTTCTGCGGTAGACTGGTTGCCGACCAAGGCTATAGAACCCAATCTGTCCTGCTATTTAACCCATAACTGGAAGGAAGAGACGGATTAATACCTTTCCCAGGGGTATTTGCGCGTAAGTGAATACAATGGATTCAACTGGAATTCGAACTCGGCTCCCCGGTTTCTCATTCCGAGCCGATATCCACTGTACCACAACGCACATCCCCTCATTTCTTACGATTACTTATATAGAAAAGTGTTTCGATCTTGTGATATAGTCGGAATGAAACCAGTATTTCTGCATATTACGAGGCTGGATCAATAAGTCTGTAGATAAACGCGTTAATAGCTGAATTCTGAAATAATTTTAAAACTGGATATTATAAATCCGTTATTGATATTCACAATTTAATTAAGAGAATTTACAAGGAAAGCAAAAAAAGCAAAAACTTATTTGTGATGAAAAATAAGTCCTTTTTTCTTCATTAAGCTAGGGATTTCGTGATGAATTTGCCGACAAGAAAATCTTACGAAATGGAGAATGTATTCAAGTACCAAAGCATTTGTTTGACATTTATTTAGTCTAAATCTAAATAATGAAAATAAAAAAAAAATTCTTGTTATGATTTAAACATGACCGTCGTTAGATTCCTTCGTCTTAACGAAAATAAAACAACTGCCTCCCCACTCTCTCTTTCACACACTCTCTCTCGATATATATATATATATATATATATATACAGCCTTTGAGATTTCACTCACCCGATCGACTCAGTCGATTAAAAATTTAATTGGGCGATTAAAGTTTATTGCTTTACTCGCTCGCGGTCGATAAGAATTTCGCAATGAAACGTGTCCCTTCAAATATAGAAAAAGGAAATCTGATTCCTTTTACAACCTAAAAAAATGTCATAGAAGATTCACAAGTTACTTAGAATGACCTACAATGACATTATTGAACTCTTTGGTCTTATGTATGGCGCCTGATTTACTTCGAAATGTGTTGGTTAAACAAATGACACATCCCGCAATCATCAAAGCCTGCTCTGACAAATGGAAGTTAGACTGACAAGCTCCTGTCTAGCCTTCATCGTTCCGGTCAGTGTAAACGTTCGTTTAAATAACGCTTTCAGAGTTGAGCCCAAATGTCTCTGTCACCCAGATTAAAGACGCTCATAGATATTTAGAAACTCATTTGGAAAAATATTATCCTTGACTTAACATCTATATTTCCTCTCCGCTTACGAAAAGTAAAAACGAACATTTGAAAGAGAAAAAAATACGAAAATCGTTGAGAAAATCAGATTTGTTATTTTTTTTATCATTTATGAGATGGAGGTTGTAGTCAACCAGAAGACAGAAACTACGAATTTAGGTACCTCCACTCAAATGACCCCCACAAAAAAAAACCAAAAAAACAAAAAAAAATCAGCATATCATGATATTAAGAGGGCTCAAATTTAATAAAAACAAAGTTTTAACATCAAAATGTGTATGCTACTATTAAGAGGAAAGAGCAAATTAAAATTTCATTTTTTGTCTTCCGTCAATTCACGCTATGTTCACATAAGACGACTTTTAAGAGAATCGAGTCGGTCCAGTAAAATTATTTTGGGGCGAGTAAATTTTCCCTCGCTCTCGACCGCCGGTCAAATGATTTTTTTTTTCAAATCTCAAAGGCTGTATATATCGTTATCAACATACTTTCTTTTATTTTATGACCTTACCTCAACATGTTCATCGTGTGCTTGCATTCTGTTAGCAATATATTTAACCCCTTCGATAACATCATGAATTTCGTTGACGTATCGATTTCCACCCACCCGGTTGATATTTTGGTCATCGATCAGTAACCGGGTGGGTCTTTGGTGTGTGTGGCTTAGACGACTGGCACAGGGTGGTGGAATGTTCCGGTAACGACTCCAATCCCGGGCTACGGTGTACGTCTCACGGAACTCTATTCCGTTACACGTACGAACCGCAACATTGGACTTGCGTCGCGGTTCAGGTCGTTTTAACATCAGAATCCGAGGTAGGATCTCCGTAAAAACCCTCCTCATCCATGGTCGCATCTTGTGCGTCGTCGGTCCTCGATAGTTCATGTGTAAAGTAAAAACGGTCATGAAGATTGACATGGCCACCACCACCATTGTAAACATTAGGTACTTCCCTGAAAGGTAAAAATAAGAAAAATGATAAATTATTAAATCAGATTTTATTAAACAGTTCGTATGAAATTTATTATTCCAGACCTTATTTCATATATACGTCTAAAGACCATCTTACTGAAATAATTTATGACTTAATTATTATCATATAATAATTCTACTTGTTTCTTCCTTAGTTAGTAAGTTAGTTACTTTGTTATACTTCCGTTATGCCACTGAAGAAAGATAACACACTTACACTCTACACGAGCTTTTCCTTCCCCTCTATATTTTTATAAATGCCACTCTCCTCGGCCTTTCTCTCACCTTTGCCAAACGGAAGGGTAGTAAAGAGTGAGAGAGTAGGAGGAGAGGGCCTATAGCATTGCCGTAGCAGCAGAAACTTAAGCTGGTGGTTGCAGCAGTAATTGTGTGTTGGTGTGAGTACTGTACAGTATAGTAAAAAATAGGTGAGTTGGCTGTCGTATCCCTCGCCCTAATAACGAAATTTCTGGCCTCTACACCCTTGGTTATTACACAGTTGGTCTTTTCTGTTTACAATAGACACAGGAGCCATGATTTTTCAGTAATAAAAATAAATTCTCTTTCAAAATCTCTTACAAAATAGCGTACAGTATTTTGGTTATGGTCTGTGCATACGCCGCTTAATATAAGATTACAGTAAAGTAGCTTCTATTGGACATTGCTTTTATAGATATTTTGGTTATTGTCTGTGTATACGCCGCTTAATATAAGATTACAGTAAAGTAGCTTCTATGGACATTACTTTTATAGATATTTTGGTTATTGTCTGTGTATACGCCGCTTAATATAAGATTACAGTAAAGTAGCTTCTATTGACATTACTTTTATAGATATTTTGGTTATTGTCTGTGTATACGCCGCTTAATATAAGATTACAGTAAAGTAGCTTCTCTGGACAGTACATTTATAGATATTTTAATGAGATTACACTCTGTGTTATCGTTTTTTTATTATCCAATACCTTTATGTTTGAAGACGTTACTATCATTTGTAGTATGACAAAGTAAAATTTTTACAGGAAATCATAATTATCCTTCCGTGGAAATTTCACGGGTTCTGCTAGTTATTATTATTATTATTATTATTATTATTATTACGAATGTAGCGCTGCCGTTAAAATGGCGGCAAAATATTTGAGAGGCTTATTAGCTTTTAAGTAACGTTAAATAACTGGTAGTAAAGAGAATGAACTGAGCTGACGCTACCTTACTATTGTCTAATGGACTGAGCCGACGCTAGCCGCTGGCTTGCAATCGTCTATCTTTCTATAAGCGGGACAGGAGAGAAATATATACACATATATACAAACAAACACACAACGGTCTTTATATTATAATAGAAAGGATTCTTCACTACTTGACGACATAATTATTGCCTGAAAACAGAATAATAACGCACTGTTAAAGAGCAAACACGCGGCAAGAGCTTTAATATATGGAAGTAAATTTTAGTAACTGATAGTAAAGAGAATGAACTGAGCCGGCCCTGCCTCGCTCTTGTCTCTTTTTCCATGAGAGAGTCAGAAGGGAAATATATACACATCCATATATATATATATATATATAAATAAATACACAACGGTCTTTATATTATAATAGAAAAGATTCTTGACTACTACACATTCTTATTGTCGTTGTGTTTTGTCTTTTCTTTGTACGATACGAAATGTTCTCAAGTCTTAGACATTGACTTCAAGAGACAAGATTTTTGTATCAGAAGATTCAGACAGATGAGTCTAAATGCTGGTTGGTTGTTTTGTTTTTATGGCATATCAACCTCGGCGGGTCATTTATTGCCAACTAAATTTTTTATTGCTGGTAATACCTTTTTCTTTCAACAATTTATTGTTGTTTTTACATAAGTTTTGTGGCTAGTAATAGCAATACTTTTTTCTTTTCTACTATCAAGATTCATTGGGATTTGTTTTTAAGGGCAGCGTCCCCAAGTCCTACGCTGTAATTTAACCCATATCTGGAGGGAGGGGACGGATTAATACCTTTCCCAAGGGTACCAGTGCTTAAGTGAATGCTTTTCCCAAGGGTACCAGTGCTTAAGTGAATGCTTTTCCCAAGGGTACCAGTGCTTAAGTGAATGCAGTGAATTCAACTGGAAATTCGAACTCGGATCAATGATTTCTCTTTCCGAGCCGATATCCACTGCACCACAACGCACATCCGTCACTATACGATTACAGCACCTGGTATTCCCAAGCGGTCACCCATCTAAGTACTGACCAGGCTCAACGTTGCTTAACTTCGGTGATCGAGCGAGAACCGGTGTATTCAACGTGATATGGACGTAAGCCGTCTAAATGCACTCAAATAAAAAATAATATAATTGTGGTCATTGCATGCGAAAAAAATCTACAGAAGTTTTGAGAAGAAACGACAAATATGATCTTTTACAATTCATATATTCTAAAGTTTTCCTTCTGTTGATATAGGTCGCTCCCTGGTCTTTTGAACGGGAGTAAATATTTATCTTGTGTTTCCTGTTTAAGATTTGGTTTCTGGTTCCTTCTAAAAGTATTTCCTTCTTTTTAAATCCGAGGAGACTCCTTAGGTTGCAGTTTGCAGATGAGAAAAGAAATTGAGGCAAAATTAGAGCATCTCTACAGAAAGATTCAGAGAACACCATTGACTGAATCTATGATCTATGACGAATTTTTAGAGAAGATTGAAACAAAAAGACACCTATACATAAAGAGTTAGTTAAAATTTCTGAGGTACATAATGAGGAGAGAAGGTTTGGAAAAATTGATACTCACGGGACGTATTGAATACAAGAGAGACAGAGGAAAATAGCACATAACTTACCTAAAGAGCTTGTGTAAATGGATGGCAGAACAGGGTTTAGGAGAGATCACAAAAACAAAAGGGCTACAAAGAAGAAGACATCGTGCTGAGAAGGACTGGTATTACGTTGCAGTTCAATACCCTTTTCTTCGATTCTAACGAAATTTTCAAATATTTCGTTTAATTTTTTGAAGAAAATTTCGCTATTCCAATGGCACTTTCCTTCTGTTAAACACTTCTCGAATATTTCAAATGCTGTTAATCAATCAGTTAAATACCCTACGTGATACACGCTTGGGCAATCATGTCTGACTGGGCAGAAGATTATCCCCCAGTAGGTTGCCATTGCTTTCTGCGGTAGACTGGTTGCCAGCCAAGGCTATAGAACCCAATCTATCCTATTATTTGACTCATAGCTAGAGGAGGAAGATATTTATTATATTATTAAGTAGTAATTAGTAGGGTATCAGTTTATTACGTCATAACAATATAAAACTGATCCCGTACTGATACCCAGTAGAAGCCTTAATCATGTCTCTAGCTATTATATTCAGTCAGTCAGGTGGCATACGAGATACACGATTTGAGCGATCATGTCTCATTAGAGACATTACTAATTTGGCAGAAGATTTGGCAGTAGGTTACCATTATTTTCTGCGGTAGACTGGTTTCCAGCCAAAGCTATAGAACCTAATCTGTCCTGTTATTTAACCCATAACTGGAGGGAAGAGGCGGACCCATATGTGAATGTAAGAATTCAACTGAAATTCGAACTCGGCTCTCAGAATTCTCGTTCCGAGTCGATATTCACTGCTTCACGACGCACATGGTATCTCTAATTTGTAACTTGCATGTTGAATTGTTTCTTTTGCTGACAACTATGTATTCTGTCTGGTGTTTAGTCTTTTCTTCTCGCTCTCCTTTACTTTAGGAGTTTTTGTAATTTCCTTTCTATGTCTGCTATCAACATTGTGTCATCATATGTTATGATTGTGACCACCAATAATGAATCTTGGAGTTTTATACTGATGGAAACAACAATCGTCTTGGCCGATAAACGATGAACACAAAACTTGTCTATCCATAAATATAAGTTTATAACCCTAACCCTAACTAATATATTTATTCTTCGTTTGATTCGGTTGTGTGGAATGGTTGTCAGAGGAAAATCACACACACGTAGGAGTTGTCGGGAGTTCTCTTCTCTTCTCAGTCTTTTGCTGCCTTTTGGCTCCGTTCTACTCTTTGGTCCGAAAAATTCGATTTTATATAAGCTGAAATTACTCAAATTCCGCTTCACTGCGTCATCTTTGGCTATGCACATCTTTTAATCATTTTCGCCGATTATTGCCTTTGTATGCTATTGTTTATATTTTCTGACATCGAAACCGGCTTCCCCTGACGTTTACATTCCTTTGATGCCTGCGACATTTGACCTAATTTCATTTTTGTTTTCCACTGTTTGCATTCCTGCCTTTGACCGAAATCATATTACATTACTTTCATACCTATTTAAAAAGAAATGTTCATCTATGAACATTTCAAGCTCATCTTTTCTGTACTACCTCCCACTTTAGAATCGAGGCAATTGTACAAAACATTTACATATAATAAGATGAAAAAAATCAATCAATGATACACAACTACAAATGCAAACAAAAGTAATGCAAAATTATCAATATCAAAGATCACACTTTCCTCTCTTCTCTCCAACTGTACGCCTATATCTTCCTTACTAATTCCATGCAAAAGTCACTTTCCCTAATGTAACTGTAATTCACTCCACCAGATATTGGTACCTCAGTATTGTCACCTGCTCCGCATTCACGATGTGCTTAACACCTCATATTGTTGTTGTTGTTGTTGCTATTCTTGTAATCTTTCATCATAT
>JBBBDQ010001392.1:115000-127500 GCA_037127315.1 Ascarosepion bandense | reverse complement strand
CCCCAGTTTTTTAAAAGAAATGATGAGCATCAGGAAGAGACAACTAAAGTTCCTGGGACATGCAATGAGGAAGGAGGGCTTGGAGAACCTGCTACTAACAGGCCAGATAGAGGGAATAAAAGACAGAGGAAAGCAGAGGATAACATATTTGAAGGAACTGATCAGGTGGATGACGGAAAGAGGGTTGCATGGTGCAACAGGAAAAAGCGTGCTAAGAGCCAACAGGGACAGGGACATGTAGAAAGCCATGATCGCCTACGTCCTGAAAGGACATGGCACATAAAAGAAGACGTATTTCATACTATTTTTAAGTGGATAATTCTAAATGGAAATAGATTGATTCTTTTGTTATTATTACTTTGCAAAATTTTACAAGGCAGAGAAGCAAAGATGAGCTCGTTCAAATCACCTTAAATTTTCTTCATTCTTTCAGTGATAAAACTGCAATATAGGTAATTATTAAATATTTATAAATTCATTTGATGCACATGTTATTTTGCAGTATTAACAAAAGATCCACTCTATTTTCATTTACAATTATTCATTTGGCAATAAGTACTAAAAATAGTATGAAATAAATCATTTTTTAAAACACTGGGGTGGGCTTATAATTATGGCCGGTAGTGTGCACTAAATCACCCATACACAAATATCTTAAAGGAAAAAATATATAAAAATACGAAAGAGCAGAATAGATACAAACATACGCAAAATACACACACACAGACATTTAGTTATAAGAGGCCATATACAATTATAACCTAAAATTAAAAAAATAACAATCAAACTAAAGTAGAGAAATAAATAAAAATAAAAAAAGAAATAAAAAAGGGGTTAAATAGATACACTTACAGTCACAAATAATTAGCAATCACAATTTTTTTGAATTCAAAAAATATAATTGAAGATTCCAGAGAAAAATGTTATTCAAAATAAGAAAAAGATTTACAAAAATGATCAAAAGAAAAAAAAATCATTCTAAAGACAAAAATTATTTTAAATATGAAACAAGAAAACAAAAAAACAAAAAAGAATTACAGACAAAAAACAAAAGAGGTAATATAGTCAAACCAAGATTGAATACAGGCACATATGTTTAACTATCACAACAAAACAAAAGATTTAGATATAAATAAAGAAAAAATATCGATAACAAAAATCAGATTCACAACAGAGAAAGAACGGCTGAATTTTCTAGAAAATTATAGGTAAGAAAAAATTCTAATCCTACAAAACATTTAATTTAAACTTACTTCTATGACAGTATTTAAAGGTCACTTCATTTCATTGATTCAAAAGCTGGTTGTTACCACTACATCTAATTACTTTTATTTTTTTCATCTAAGCATAGGTTACATCTATATATATATATATATATATATATATATATATGACTTTGTCACTTCAAACGTTTTAGTGGCTACTTGTATTCGAAGGGGACGCGTAGTTTATTTATTAAGCAATATATATTTTCGTTTACCTGCCTGAATATTTAATAAAATCATAAAGTTTCTCCTTGTCATAGACTCATGGAATTTTCATACTTGCTCAGTTTCGTATCCGAACGTAAACAAATTAATAGTTTAAAGAAGTAATATATTTTTTTTATTTATAAACCTATATATATGCATTACTCGACAGGAATGAACTGAGTTCTTTCGGTGACTTGCGTGTGTATACCCCGCTTAAAACACGCTAAAATTTCCAATTTATAATTCCATACACCTGTGCCTTAGCGACTCCGACTGACACCAAATCGGTCGAGTTTCGATCTTGGTCAGAAGCAAGCGGATATCTAGCAAAACTGATGCGCTGTGATACAGAGAAACAGGCTTGTGTGTGGGTGACGACCACACACACACACACACACACACACACACACACACACACACACACACACACACATATATATATATATATATATATATATATAAAACAGTCCAGCCAACCTTCCTGGCCTTCAGTCGATTCCGTTCACGTTGTATTGTTGATCTCGGACAGGCCAAATCAGGATCGCTTGTTATCACCTGACTAGTTTAGCACAGACACGCGAAGGTATGGTATATAATGAAAATCAGATTTATGACTGCAACGCCACAGTGTGTATATATATATATATATATATATATATATATATATATATATATATATACCGAATAGAAACAAGATTACAAGCAAGTCAAAGCTAAGTGACGCAAAAAAATATCAGTTAACTGGTATTTCAGTAGCACGCAAGTATTCGTGATCTATTATCACCACGGAACGGTGGTTTGCTCAATTTTCAACTCGCCGAAATCTGACTGACCGTCTCTTGCAATATCTCTGGTGGCAGGCTATTTCAGCTTGACCGTATCATTTTATCGCTGGTCCCCCGTCTAACTTAATATAGGTTTTCCACCCCAGTTTTGTTAAAAAGGCACAAAACCGGTGTGTTGAATGTGGATACGGGATTTCTATTTCCCCCTTCTTATATGATTTTCCCTCTCGACATGTAAATAGTATCATGTAACCATTTCGAGTGGGTCTTTCGCTATTACGATGGAAGGGAGAAAACGGATTGTCTGCTATTATCTACCTGTTCCTACCAGCCGTCCTCGTAGTCAGTAAACAGGAATTCCTCAAGGCCGAATTTTAACCTAAGGTCACAAATCGTCAAAAGCTAATGACAGTATTTTAACTAGCTTTGATAAATTCGCTTACTTCTCCCGATAAAAGCGATTTACACACTTTGTATCTTTAAATCTGTATTTTCCACTTTTTATCACTTTGGCTACTTTTCCCGACAATTTTTAGAGAAATCTTTTCTCGTCTTAAAAATCACTTAAAATTAATGCCTTTCATCTGGAAATAAGGTTATATATATATATATACGATTGTATGTAGAACGGAGAAAGAATATTTACAACGGCCAAAACATTAATTTAAAACAGTGCTCGATGTATAATATATAGAGCTTTGAATATTAATTATAAATTATATTTTAGGACATGTACATAATTTTTTTATAAATATCTGTTAGAAAGGTACATTTGTTTCGACATTGAAAGTTGAATGTCTCTTCATTCAACTTTCAATACCGAAACAAATGTACCTTTGTAACGGATATTTATAAAAAATTAGGTATATGTTCTAAAATATAATTTATAATTAATATTAATATATATATATATATATATATATATATATATATATATATATATATATATATATATAAGCATGCGGTGTAAATATAGAAGAATCCAAAGGAGTATCCTGTATATAGAGTGGTAGGATAACTCTGTAAGAGAGCTCTAAATATATATGTATATAAATATATATACATATAGAGCAAATATAAGAAAAATTAAGGCAGGCACGTTATTTAATGGTAAATCGGAAGTATAGGTCTTTCTATCAAATTTCTATCAAATCCTGCTCTGCCATCTACTTGCTCAAGCCCATCAAGTATGTCACGCTTTGCTTCCCCTGTTTCTATTTCTCTCTATTCAATCTGTGAGTATCAGATTCTCCAAGTCTTCCTTCCTCATTACGTGTACCAAAAACTTCAGCTGTATCTTCCTAATTTTAAGTATGTTTCTTTTTTGTTTCCATCTTCTCCAAAACTTCGTCATTGCTCACATGCTCGGTCCATGATATTCTAAGCATCCTTCCGTAGAACACAATTTTGGTTGCTGCAAGTCTTTTCTTCATCTTTGATGAGATTGTCCAGTATTCACAGCCATATAGGTGAACAAATATCACAAAACAGTCAAGTACTTTTTTCTTTGTTTCCAGCGAAATTTTCCTGTCTCTTAATACTCTGTTTAGCTTTTGAAATGTGTCTTTGGCCATCCCAGTACGCCTTCGGATCTCAGTATCGCACTCTTCGTCGACTGTTAGAATACTTCCCAGATATTTAAATTTTTGTACCTGTTTCGTTTTAGTATCCCTGACCTGTAATTGGCATTTTGGGTTCCTCTTTTTGCTGCTGACCATGCATTTTGTTTTCTTATAGTTTATGTTTAGCCTTTTCTTCTTGCTTTCCTTTGCAACATTCGGTAAAAGGTCCTGTATTTTCTTTGTCTGCTATCAGAACTGTGTCATCTACGCATCTTATGTTGTTAAGATTGTTTCCGCCAATGGCAAAACGTGTCAGGACTTCTAGTTTTCTCAGAATTGCCTCGTTTTATAGGTTAAATAGATCCGGTTGGAAAACAGATCCTTGTCTTATACGCCTTGATATTTGTGTATTTGAATTCATTTCTTGTCTTCATGCAGGTGGTTGCCTCGTTTTATAGGTTAAATAAATCCGGTTGGAAAACAGATCCTTGTCTTATACCCCTTTATATTTGTGTATTTGAATTCATTTCTTGTCTACATGCAGGTGGTTTACTGCCAGAAAAGATTCTTGATTATTTTAATGTCTTTCCAGAAATGTCAAGTGTTCCCGAGCAGCCTTACTACCACTTCTTATAAGAATCGAAAAACTAATTCAGATTTCTGTCTTAATTCCTGTACAGATGAAGCGCATACAAAGGTGAGAGGTGTGCGACAAATCTAAAAATAGACAAAATAGTGGCCTGAGCAGTAATAAAGTATCTACAAACGAAAGATGATACCGAAGGAAATTCGTGAAGACATGGTAGAGACGCGTGCTGAGGACTCTCCTTCCTATGCGACTGTGAAGACCCCCGGTCAGGTTGTTCATTGATTCAGTCGATGACATTCACTGGGTGGTTTTGGATGCCACACATCATACTTACTGTCCAACAGATAACTAAGTCCGTAGGCATTAGTCATGGTTCGGTCCATATGGTTTTAATAGATATTGGGGATGATCAAGCTGTCTGCAAGATGGGTTTTAAGAATGCCAACACCAGAGCGGAAGCTGAAAAGTGGTTTACATTTACAGCCTGACAGTGAAAGGAGGCTGATTCTCCCCTAAGTTGGCAGTGACTGTTTGCATGGTGATGACTTCTGCTTTATTTTTATACTGAAGGCGTAATCATGATAGATGACCGGAAAAGGGAAAACATTTAATGGACAGTAATATGTATCAAATTTAAGGTAACTGCTATCCACTTAGGGGTCTTTGACAAAATCAAACGGAAAATGTGTAATTTGATCGATCCCGACTTGGCAGCTCAGATACAGTCACTTTATTAACAGCGCAATGTGGCTCCCCTGTGTCACTTCTACAAATACTTTCACGGCTTCTGTTCAGATGAACTTAACTCACTGGTGCCCCTATATATAATTTTCCTCAAGCCACAAGATTAGCAACTAGGTCCCACACTTTTACACTGAAACCAATAAAATATAAACAAGAATTCTACTCCATCAGCTTCTTTTTTCGCACTTCCCGCCTGTGGAATTCCCCTCCATTTAGTTGCTTCCCCGACAGCTATAATCTCCAACAATTTAAATGTAAAGTCAATAGTCATCTCCTATCTTACTAACCTGCATTCTCTGTCTCATGCTCTTTTCTCTGTCTACTCTACTCTCATCAATATTCTCATCCTTCTCTTACCCACTTTCTGACACCCTTTATCACCTGTGACTCTTTCATATAACTTTCCTCCTATGTAACCTCCTGCAAAACAGTGGCAGTAAAATGCCTTGCTTGGGTCGATACGATTATTAAAAAAAAGCAGCAAGTATAAAAGCAGAGGAAAAGTGAGGTCTAGTGTGCTCTTGCTTCAGGCTAATGCGCTTGTTCATACTGCTCAGGTTGCTGTTGATGAAACAGCCAACTGTGGCTTTGAATTGCTACTTTATCTCCTTATTAACCAGGCTTAGCTTCATCTGGTTTCTTCCTGTTTTCTACCTGTATGGTCGCCATTTTTGAAACAATGATGAGATCCTTGATGAGATGGGCTGTGTAGAAGATTTTGGAGGACTAGGACACCAACTTCTTCCGCGATGCGATTGCATTGCTTACGCATTGTTAGTTAAAGTGCATTGATGTTAAGGGGGAGTATATTGAAAAATAATGTAAAGCTGTCTTATTTATCCAACTCCTTTTGGGAGTGGCTTAAAACCTTTTTGAACGACCCCCCTTTTTTTTGTAAATACAGAAGCGAATACTGAAGTCAAAACTCAGCAGCAATAGCCTATTTCATGCAATTTTCAGGCCAACTGTTTTTACTCGACTGTTTTTATATACAGATCAATAATGTTTGGTGATTGTGAGTAGTCTAGTGTATTATTCTAACGGTTATTTTGGTTGGTAGCAACGGCTATGTTTAGAATTATTCTTGTGGTTTGATGTATTTTTTATTGTCTTGTGAATTGTCCCCAGGTCAGCAAGAAGAGGAGTGCGTGGGTGAGGCATATCCCCACTCACATATCGGTTACTATAATAGATTATAAAAACAGGGCGATCATTTTCCAGTTTTTTCCCTTTCTATTCTTAAAAAAGAAAACTGCAGAGTGCGAATTTATCTATATTTCTGAGACGAGGTAGTATTCACATTGTTTACATTGTTAGGACAGTTGTCCTCATCTTTATTACCATGTTTATGACGTTACGAACGTTGTATGCTACGATCTTCTTCAGGTGTAAAAAGTTCAGTTCGAAAGTCCTAGCATCTGAAGAAGGCCGGAGTGTACAACGGCCGAAACTTCATAAACACGTTCATAAAAATTCTACACCAGTAGCTTCTTTTCTCGCACGTCCGCCTGTGGAATTGCCTTTCGCATACTTGCTTTCCCGACAGCTATAATCTCCAAGAATTTAAATGCAAAGTCTATAGTCATTTTCTGTCTCACTAACTTACATCCTCTCTCTCATGCTTTTTTCTTCGTCCACCTCACTTTCATCAGTATTCTCTTCCTTCTCCTACTCCCTTCCTGACACCCCCTGCAACCTCTCACTCTCATAACATTCCTCCTATGTAACCCCCTGCACAACAGTGGCAGTAAAATGCCTTGCTTGGGGCCACATGATTATAAAAAAATAAAAATAAAAATAAAAACGCGGAAAACAGTTCAATTAATGTAAGTAGTGCTGAAGCAGATTTGGGAAAACAAACGTTAATACACTACGCCTCCTCGGACTTACCCTGTCCTCAGACCTCAAATGGAACCACTATATTGAATCCATAGCAAAATCTACTGCTAAGAAGATTGGGTCACTATGTCGATCCAGGATGTTTTTTCCGCCTGAATCCATCCTGCATATATACAAGTCAACCATCCGTCCGTGCATGGAGTACTGCTGCCATTTATGGTCAGGTGCCCCTGCCGTTCTCCTCAGTGTTCTTGACAAGCTCCAAAGGAGAGTCTGTAATGTGATAGGTACTGATCTGGCGACTCGTCTGCAGCCACTTTCCCATCGTCGAAATGTGGCCTCCCTCTGTCTCTTCTATAAATACTTTCATGGCTTTTGCTCGGATGAGCTTAAGTCACTGATGCCTCCTCAACAGGTGTTTACCCGTGCAACCAGACTGGCAACTGGGTCCCACCCATTCACAGTCAGGTTAGCCAAACGCAGACGACAATTCTACTCCTGCAGCTTCCTCTCTCGCACTTCCCGCCTGTGGAACTCACTCCCGTATTCTTGCTTTCCTGACGGCTACGACCTCCAGAAATTTAAAAGCAAAGTTAATACTCACCTACTAACCACTGGACTCTAGCTCTCTCCCCTCCCCTGTATAATCTTCACGTTCTCTCCGCCCATGTATCTGTCATTGCACCTGCTTTCTCAGCTTTCCATTGTTCCTTTCTAACTAGCTTGTACTCCTCACTCTTTTCTAATTAATCTTTCTACATTTGTTTAACCCCCTGCACATCAGTGGCGTTTCTGCCTTGCTCGGGGTGAAATGATTAAAAAAAAAAAAAAAACTTTTGTTTCGGTGAAAATTCATCCCCCTCTCTATTTTTCTGTAGACAACCAGTGTGACTAGAAAATACTGCATTCTACTTTGGTCTTATGAGCCATCAGCAGGTCTCCATTATGTTTGGTTTGTTTTACTGCATATCAACCTCAATGGGTCATTTAATGCCGACAAGATTTTTACAATAGCATAGTTTGAATTCACTTAAGCACAAATACTGTTGGGAAAGGTTGATATAGGTGTTATAATATACACAACGTTTCGACCAAGTACCCTCTGGTCATCATCAGTTGTCCATAGATTGGTTGTGTCTATTATGACACCTATATTTACTATGATGAGATCAAAACTTCGAAATAATTCCAAGATTATAAAAACTTACTCATCTCAGAAATAAATACAAAATCTATTTTTATACTTTTATAGATCGTTGACCCCAGATTGGGGGTTAACTATTTGCCCATAGCTAGGACTCTAACAGGTGTTACCTTCTTGGTAAGTAGCAGCATTCAAAAGATGCTTCCATGCTCGTCACAACCTCCAAATCAGAGGCCTTGCTGTCAGATGGAGTTTATTGTTCTACCCATAACTATTGGGAATCTACGAACTGTCTCATATCTCAGTCAATATTTATAAAAGAAATTATCAACATAAACTTTATATTTATCAGAATTATTTAAAAAAATATCTTCATACGGATATCAGTTTATAATTTGAGACTAACGGAGAGAAAAAAAACATGGATCGTTTCGCTCGAATTACTACAAAGAAAAATCGTTACCAAAATAAAAGAGAATGTATATTTTTAGAAATTAATACACACGTCCATCTCTCAGTTTATAGTAAACTTGCAACAATTGTAATGAAATCAAAAGGCTTTTATTAAATGTGTTTTGTAGCAGCTTTCACAGCACGTGAAATAGGTATCACAATGCCTGTTATTGTATTCTGAGATTGAAAGACACTGGAAAATTATAATTGTCTAAGTAGAAATTAATAAACATTTACTTCATATCTATTGAAATTAGTGCATTGAATTATAATCGATGAAGTTATAATTTACAAGGAATCGAAAATCATTTACTTATTTTCATTTTTTTTTTTTTTGCTAGGCTTGTATTTTGATGGTTTCAAGCAGAGTTACAGAGTAGGATAATAAGATCATATAAACAATATTGAACAAAGAAAAGAGACGTTTTCAGCCTTCCAAACAGCGTTTACATAGTTTATTGTTTGGGTAGAAGAGAAGTTGCCACTGATTACTATATTTGCTCAGTAGTAGACGCCAAAAATAATAGTTCTTATCCGTATCTATGTCTCAAGATAAAAAAAAAAATTATTAAGTTGAATGAAAGACAAAATGCTTTGGAAAATAATACAAAATATCAAGAAATACGATGCCTGGTTTTAATCGTTCGTTTGCAAAAGGTCGACATCAATGAACTGTAATATCCATTCATATCTTTCAATGGAATTTGTTAATGAATAATGTTAGTTTCATGCACAATGTTAGAGATAAACTATTGGTCGCTTACCATAGCATCGTATATTGACATGTTCTTCAGACCATTCCGTGGGGCATCACACATAAGCACAGTATATATATATATATATATATATATATATATATATATATATATATATATATATTACGGAAATGAACGAAGATTAACGAAACTGGTTATAAACAACCGACAATTTGAAATGATTTGTTTGAACATTATTTTTGATCGAGGCTCGTATTTAAGTAGATATTCTGTTTATAATCAAACAGTATTATATATTTATTTCTACCGGCCTGATTATTTACGATAATCATCATGTTACGGAAATTTACGAAGATTAACGAAACTTGGTTATAAACAACCGACAATTTGAAATGATTTGTTTGAACGTTATTTTTGATCGAGGCTCGTATTTAAGTAGATATTCTGTTTATAATCAAACAGTATTATATATTTATTTCTACCGGCCTGATTATTTACGATAATCATCATGTTACGGAAATTTACGAAGATTAACGAAACTTGGTTATAAACAACCGACAATTTGAAATGATTTGTTTGAACGTTATTTTTGATCGATACTCGTATTTAAGTAGATATTCTGTTTATAATCAAACAGTATTATATATTTATTTCTACCCGCCTGAATATCTAATTGTATAATAATGTTTGATTATAAAAAGAATATATACTAACGGTTATTTTGGTTGGCTGTAACATTTATGGTTTGAATCATTCTAGGGGCTATTGAGTGGAAATAATGTGCAACCGAATGCAGTCTTTCTGGTTATTTGTAGCTTTGTTAACGTTTTTATATTTATTATTGATTATTGTATTGTTGGTTGTTATTATTACGTTTATATGTCTTCACTTCATTTGGCCTCTCACTTATTGTTTCATTAAATTTTAATAAATAGAATTTTAAAGTTGTTTCTAAGAAACGTTTTTTTCGAATTAATATTAGTTATTGTGATTTGGTCCTTTTCAAAATTGATATTTTGATATATATTTTTACAGAATTTCCTTTAGAAAGTACACTACCGGCTATAATTATTAGGCCACCCCAGTTTTTTAAAAGAAATTATATATTTCATACTATTTTTAAATGGATAATTTTGAATGAAAATCGAATGGTTCTTTTGTTATTATTATTTTGAAAAATTTTACAAGGCAAATAGCGACAATTTACCCATCGCACCCTGTAGATTAGCTATATATATATATATATATATATATATATATTAATGGCCATAATTGTTGCCAAATGAAAATAGAATGGTTCTTTTGTTATTATTACTTTGCATAATTTTACATGGCAAGGCCGCAAAGACGAACTCGTCCGAATCATCCTAAATTTTCTTCATTCTTTCATTGATGAAACTGGTAATTATTAAATATTTATAAATTCGTCTGATGTACATGTTATTTTGCAGTATTAACAAAAGAACCATTTTATTTTCATTTACAATTATTCACTTAGCAATAAATACTAAAAATAGTATGAAATAAATCATTTTTTAAAAATACCGGGGTGGCCTAATAATTATGGCCATTAGCGTATATTCTCTCCAAGCACAGAGACTTCTACCATGTAGCTATGATTAATATGCTGACTGTTACTAATGTAATGAGTTCAATCTTGAAGAATGTCATTTGTATGGCGATATTCAAGGATAGTTTAACTCTTCCTTTCCTTTTGTCTTTAAACAGTAAAAAAAGAGAAATAGTCCAAATCACTAGGATTTTTTCTCATCCAGCGCATTGCAATTACATGAAGACAAATAGGATGAGTAGTTCCTCCTAATGTCTGCAGAAGCCACGTAATTTCTCAGTACCTATCTGCATAAAAAATGGTTCTTTTGTTATTTACAAAATATTTAATAATTACCTATATTGCAGTTTCATCAATGAAAAAATGAAGAAAATTTAAAATGGTTCGGACGAGTTCATCTTTGTTTTTTGCCTTGAAAAACATTGCAAAGTAATAATTACAAAAAAATCATTCTATTTTCATTTAGAATTATCGACTTGGAAATAAATACTAAAAATACATAATTTTTTTCAAAACACTGGGGTGGCCTAATAATTGTGGCCGGTAGTGTACATATATATATATATATATATATATATATATATATATATATATATATATATCAAATCTACGATGGGTAAATTGTCGCTATTTGCCTTGTACATGAAGACAAATAGGATGAGTAGTACGTCCTAATGTCTGCAGAAGCCACATAATTTGTTAGCACCTATCTGGATTAAAAAACATATTTGTATTTTGCATCTCCTAGGCTAGTGTTGGAATTTGAATCGATCGATTGGTGTGTGTGTGTGTGTGTGTGTGTGTGTGTGTGTGTGTGTGTGTATGTCTGTGTGTGTGTGTGTGTGTGTGTGTGTGTTGGTCAAGGGAAATTTCTGAACTGTTCACACTCACCTATAAGCGGCACGACGAGCGAGGTAGGTGGATTGATATCGGATAGGAGCAGAAAGAAGACGGTCAATGCGAGTAGAATTGATATGGACAGAGTAATCTTTTCGCCGCTGTCAGAAGGGAGATAAAAGACGAGTACGGTTAAGCAGGATATGGAAACACAAGGCACGATCAGGTTGAGCGTGTAGAATAAGGTGCGTCTTCGCAGGGTCACGTTGAACACTATGTCCGGATAGGGTTCGATACAACAGCTGTAGAACTTCTCTTTGCGTCGGGCCGTTACGTTGATGATATCCCATTCAACATTTGGGTAATAATCCTTCAGGTCGATGCCCTCATGAATAACCACTTCTCCAGTGGCGGTCGTGACGCCTTTCTCCATACAAAAGTGTTGTAGGTCCACCTGGTTACCATCATACGTCCACGAACCGAATTTCATGAAGCATTGTTGCATGTCGAAAGGAAAGAACTCGACGTCGATTGGACAGTAACTCTTGTAGATAACGGGCGGTTCCCATACAATGCGCCCGTCGAAATAGACAGTAGCTTTTGTCATCAGAGTCACCACAAATTCCCCATCGGCGCTGAAAGATAATGTCATAATGTTGATAAAAGCTATGAATAACAAGAATAATAGAGCTAGATATGGCAATGTTAATACAAGGTAAACAAAAAGGTTCTGTCCGTTTTTAAAGAAAAAAAGAAAACGCTTCACAATATGTGTATGAGTCTTTGAAG
>JBBBDQ010001392.1:85000-107500 GCA_037127315.1 Ascarosepion bandense | reverse complement strand
CACTTAACTGAGCAGATTCATTACCGACTTTGAGGTTTCTTGAAGACGCTATTACGATCTCGCAGAAAAAAAAAACCTTGCCTGAACGAGTGACGACATCGTAACGGTATCCTCACAAAAATTGGAACCTGCTAAGTTAAGTGACAAACTTCTCAGCATTAATCTTATCAACGTTGAATCTCTATCCCGACATCGAGCACTCTATGACAAAAAACTTGCTCGCTAAAATATCTTTTATCAGCAAAACTACTGAATAACAACCCTGGCACTAAACATTATCACAGCTAAAACACACACACACACACACACACACACACACACACACACACTCTCTCTCTCTCTCTCTCTATATATATATATATATATATATATATATTTATATTTGTATATATATATGTGCGTGTGTGAAGTTTTAAACAGAGTATAAAAAAGAGGAATAGAGAAAAAGACCAAAAGAAAACTTATCTTATCCGATTTGTTTTGTCCTCTGAAAGATTATATCAAGCTAAATGTGCCTTGAAATTTGCCTTGATAAAATCATTCAGATGACGAAACGCGCCAGCTAACATGTTTTTCTTCTGTCGTTCTTTATATATATATGAATGTGCCTATTTTTTATTTATTAGATGTATAATTTATTTTGGTGTATACCAAAACTTAAAAATAAAATTGAGAAGAAAAATCGTATGAATTACGAAAAAATAAAAAATTGGTATCGTGGTCGATTTTTATACGTAAATCATTTCTTCACGTTTGTTTATTTTCTAAGGACAAAAGCATTGGAAAAATACTAATAAAGAATAGTATATATATATAGTCATCCGCAGACATATCTGTTTCGCTGTATTACAGCTCATCAGTACGGAATCCACGGACAGACTTATTTCGCTGTATTACTGCTCATCAGTATGGTAAGACATCCGGTTGCTTTATTCCAGGATTGAAACCCGACAGAATTGGTGTCAGTTGGCGATTCTACCTATGAGCTATGAGCACTCGGTAGAAGGACGCAGACTTTTAGATTATATATATTGATGCCTGTTTCATTAAATAATATAGAAAAAATTTGTTTATTTACACTATGCGAACTATTTAATACACTTAATATAATTGTCATCTTTGATAATGGCTGATGTAAGCCGAAAGCTCAGAAAGGATTAAAAAACCATTTATCAATATTGTGATTTTCTTTCTTCTTTTAACGATAATGCTAATAAGCTTATCAGGCAATATGAAAAGAATTTCCAGAAAATAAATAGACAAAACTTGTCTATATTATTTAATGAAACATGCATCAATGAAATGCTACCTAAATATACACAATATATATATATATATATATATATATATAACGTATTTATGGATTTATTTTTAATCCGACATTTTTATTGCAACACCCGTTATTCTTCGTGTTTAAAATTGACAGCACATTTTTGAAATTAAATCTTTATTAACAACTCATTAGACATAATGCACGCAATTTAAAAACGAGAAGGCGATGTCAAATACAGGTGTCTACTAAAAATAACGTTATATATATATATATTATTAGAGTATGGATTGAACGATTGCATAAAAAACAAGTACTAAAATCTTTATAAATTTGATGATTGTTCCAGTTGTTTTTTATTTAATAATATAATTTGTTTAAAATATAGGTTGTAAGAATGAATCGAAAATTTCCACTCTCGATGTTTCACATCCGGATGGTTTAAGCAGAAACAATGAGAACAATCTTATACTATCATTAGGTAAAATCGTGATAGTGGGGAGGTTTCGTGGAAAATATCTTCAGGAATTAAGACTGAAAAGTTTTTATTTATACACTGCATGACAGTATTTCAAAATAATGATGAACGCTGTTGCTTAAATTTCAAATGTTTACCGTTTGAACAACCCTCCCAAGTCAAGACATTTTCTGCGAGTTTTTAAAGCTTTGTGATTTGCTTTATTTTGCTAGGCTTTTAATAAATACATGAAAGTCAGATCTGTATCAAACGGTAAGAAACAAATCTATATTTATTAGAAGTAGAAATTTTAGCTCTGTTATTTTGTGTCGGACACTGTTTTATTTCACCAGTATTATATATATATATATATATATATATATATATATATATATATGTAGACATTCGAAGTTCAGTAATTCACTTTTTTTCTCATATTGCAAGTCTTTTGTAATTGTCCTTTTGTCGAAAATATTAAATGAGTTAATATTTTCTTTTCTATTTAAGTCCACATCTTGGAATAAATCCCGGTGTTTCTGTGTTTTTACCCATTCATAAATATCAAAACCTATTGTTAGAAATATGTATGGAAAAAGTCAACCTCGATTCATAGGTTTTATATCGATGAGTTTCAAAATATATTTGAAAGCAGAGACGTAAATGAATTCTATTAAAGTCCAAGAATTGAAGAATGGCAAAGACACAGACATCATAATATCTTAGGTTTAACAATCAGCTAACACTGATGGAAACATCTTTCTCACTCTATTCTTCTTTATCTCTTCCGTTTTTCTATCTATCTATCTATCTATCTATCTATCTATCTATCTATCTATCTATTCCAATTTTTCTGTTCAGCTATCTATCTATCTATCTATCTATCTATCTATCTATCTATCTATCTATCTATCTATCTATCTATTCAAATTTTCTGTTCATCTATCTATCTATCTATCTATCTATCTATCTATCTATCTATTCAAATTTTCTGTTCATCTATCTATCTATCTATCTATCTATCTATCTATCTATCTATCTATCTATCTATTCCAATGTTTCTCTTCATCTATCGATCTATGTATCTATCTATTCCAATTTTTCTGTTTATCTATCTATCTATCTATCTATCTATCTATCTATCTATCTATTCCATTTTTTGTTCATCTATCTATCTACTAGCAGTATAGCTCGGCGTTGCTCGGGTGTAATGAAAGCTTTGACACTAATCCATGGTCCTGGAGTTCAGACTTTTGGACGTTGGCACGAAAGACTAAAAAGCAGTAGTTGTTTCCAGTTAAAGCGTAACCGTAGATTGAAAGAAAAATGAATGGATTTAAGTCAAACTTTGATTTCCGGTATCGGGGGGAAATCAGAAAAAATAGGTATCCCTGACCTGACAGGAGGCTTAAAGAATATTTGTGTGCTTTTTGGTGAGAATCGGATAAAAACTGTCGATTTGTATAAAGGACATACAGACAAAGTATTCCGTCGCAAACTGAAATTTGAAGGCTAAATAAGTCCTCTGAGTAACCTACTTAGAGCAAAACCCGAAGCAAAAACCAAAATAAAAGGGCTGAAAAACTAATTTTGATCAGACCCGATAGGATATCGGGGTATCGAAGTCAATCAAGTCATCCAAGGATAAACTAACCTAAGTAAGTCTATGAAAACTTATCCTACCCATTGGGAGTAAAATTGGCGAAAATTTTCCATATTGATGGCTGAATATTGGTTTTTGATCAGACTTGATAGAATATCAGGGGTATCGATTTCCAATATCGGGGAAAATGAGTCGTCTGAGAAGATCTACTAATGTTTGAGACTAAAAATTGTAATTTTACCAAGTTAGAGCAAATTCTGCAGCAAGAACCACAATAAAAGAGCTGAAAGTCTGATCCTAATCAGACCTGATCGGATATCGTGGTAATAATTTCCAATATCGGGAGGAAATTGGAAAAAATATGTTGTCCATAACCTGATCAGAGGCCTAAAGAATATTTGTCTGAAGTTTGGTGAGAATCGGATAAAAATTGTGGATTTGTATAAAGGACATACAGACAAACAGACAGATAGATAGACAGACCCCCCCACACAAACATCTTCCCTTATATATATATATATATATGTTTGTGTGTGTGTATGTGTGTGTGTGTGTGTGTGGATTTTTGTTTAGAAAACCACAAAATATAATAATAACAAAAACAGATATAAGTCGAAAAATTTAAGTGTATTGAATAAAATATATACAACCAGTACACGGTTAGTAGATTCAGGAATACTTGTTAGTAGGAGTTAAATATATACAAGAAGTAAATTTGGGTAATAGTCTATATTCTTGCTGACAAATGAGCGGTGGTTCAACTGCTCTGACAAACACCAACTCTAACAACAACAACAACAACAACAACAACAACAACCCGTTCTGTGTAGGAAGGATTATTTGTATACTATGGAAGAGTCTATAGAGTGTATGAAAAGGGGTGACTCCCCAACAATATACATATATATCCATCAATTTCTGAAAAAGGTTTGATGGAAGCGTTTAATTTTGCTAAAAGGTACATAAACATACCATCTGAGCATATTGATATAATCCTACATTGCCGCAAACCAATACTTTTCTACAATGGTAAAGCAGGGATTAAAAAATTAAATAACGGCACCGTTGATGTACCACAAGGATCGTATGAGGAAGCCGAAATTTGAGAATTGTTAGGTATATACATTTTAAATAAAATCAACAAAATAATCCACATAGACAACCACGGATTATACAGAGTTGACGGATTAATGATAGCACCAGACAACAAAAGAGAAAATGATAAAATAAGGAAAAAACCTTTCAAATTATTCAATTAGATCTTGAGATAATAGTAAAAACAAATAGAAAGTAGTCCGATATTTAGATGTGGAATTAAATTTACAAACTGGCAATGACTCTCCATACATTAAAGCGAACATAAACTTGAAGTACATAGACATAAGATCTAACCAAAAAAAGCATAATCAAGTATATTTACAAAGGAATAGCTGCATCCGGCAGCAAAGCCTCTGATTAGAAGGTTGTGAAGAGAATGGAACCACCTCTTAATTGCTGTTGTCCTCAGCTTCACCCTGACCCGGAGTGGTAGCACCTGTTAGGGTCCCAGCTATGGGCAAATAGTTAACCCCAAAACTGGGGTAAAAACACTATGAAAGTAAAAAAATACATTTTTATAGAAATATATGCATAAAAATAAACTTGAAAATATTTTCTATGAAGAAAAAATATTGGCAACAAAACATTTTTGAAGGAAAAAGTATTCTCAGCAAAACAATTTTTAATACAAAACTAGAAAACATTTTCGGTTTTCTAAAATAAAAAAAAATAAAAACAAAATAATTAATTAAAATCTGACTACATCAACCTTCTCACTATAATCAAACATTAAAAAATACCTTAAAACCCCAACCTTCTGGCATTAAATAACCCACAGAGGTTGATATGCCTTTAAACAAAACTCAAACTCAAACTCACAAAGAAATAGAACACAGGATATCGGAAAATTTGTCAAACAAACAATATTTGAAGAAAAGAAAAGAAAGCATGAAGATGCACTAAGAAAGTCTGGGCATAAGAACATTTTAGAATACAATCCCCAACAAAACAGAGAAAATAAAAAACAATGATAGAAAACGAAACATTAACTTCGAAATAAAAACCAAAATAGGACAAATATTTTTAAAACTAATCGATAAACACTTTCCAATCTGCTCAGAATTAAACAAAATTTTAATAGGAATACAGTCAAACTGAGTTATAGCTGTACTTGTAATTTAGAAAATTTCATAAAGAAACAAAAACACCAGAAATATAAATAGCATTGTACAAAATAAGATCATTAATAAAGAATGTAACTGATGGGACAAAAATAAATGCCCACGTCACGGACTTTGTAATACAAAAGAAGTAATTTACAAAGAAAAAGTATATGACTGAAATGAACAAAAAAAACATACTTAGAATCAACCAAAGACACATTTAAGACCACATGGTTCATTCACAGGTTTACATTCAGAATAGAAAACTTTACAAGATTGGTTAACCACGTGTGGAAATTGAAATTAAAATATGGAAAAGACCCAAACATAACGTGAAGTATAGCCAACAACGGTGGCAAAATATGTAGACTGTGCCAGGGAGAAACAAAAATGAATTGCTGAATGAAAGAACAGAAATTATGACTAAGTGTAACCATACAAAAAATGCCTATTAGGTTCATACAAACATGGATGATAAAAACGTTATACTTTCTTTTAATTTTGAAAATTGCACGTTCAAAAATTCCCCGTTACGTGAGCGTTTTTAAAAATAAGTTAAAATCAGTTTTTGCAAATCGCCTGAAGACACCACATGGTAGAAGCCTAGCTCGCGTAATAACTAGTTTACAAATGAAGAATATATATATATATATATGTGTGTGTGTGTGTGTGTGTGTGTGTGTGGATGGAAAGAAAACGCTTCTTTTAAGAATTATATCAGATGAAAACATGTTTTTACCTGTTCGCATTTTTAAATACTTACTTGTTGTAGAGAACGATGTCTGGTCGCCAAAGATCATCCGACGGAATATGAATCATTTTGACTTCACCATAATCGCCAGGGCTCCACATTAATCTAGTATCATACCATTCCTAGAGAAAGTAAATTAAATAATAATTTCAGAAAATATACACAATAGACACATCTATTTTAACCGTACGTTTTCAAAATTTACAAAAGAAATTAAACAAGATTTATTTTTTTTATTTTAGGAGTTGAAATATTTATCAAAAATGATATTAAACTGCACTAAACATTTTGCGGTATTTTACGTCGAAAGTTGAAGCGTGAATACTGCTATTAGGGTAACAAATCTATTCAAATGTCTTACGAGATTTCTAATCAACTCAGAACATATTTATATGTTTAAGCAGAAGATTGGAAGACTACAATTTTAGAAGAACACGCTAGTATCTGACATAAGAATAATGCCATATGTTGTCTTTCATAGAGTCAATTGGTAAAAGTTTTCTGTTCTTTCTTTCTTTCTTTCTTTCTTTTTTCTTTAATGTCTTCACTCACTTTGTTTCTTGTGCCTTCCTTTCTCTCCCTTTTTCTTTCTTAAAGAAATACGAATAAATATTTTTGTGAATATGGCATATTTGACAAGATAAAACATGTTTTTAGAGCAAAGTCAATTGTTGTGGACTGTAAAGTCTTTTCATCAACTAGAAGATCGAAATCATTGTTACCTAAGACGAGAAGAATGCTCGCTGAGATTTCTCACTTGTCTAATAAGTCTTTCTTTCTTTCTTTCTTTCTTTCTTTCTTTCTTTCTTCAAAACCATTCTTCAAATGATCAGTTAAATTTAAGTGAAGAATTTTGATTTCTAACCCTTTATTGTTGAACCGGATCATTTAAAAAATTAAAAATTAAAAGAAATTGCTCGCAATGTAACACTTCCGACAGTCAATGTCTTAGTTACACCAACGGTCAAAAGATTTCAAAAATAAAAATCGTTGCGCTTAAAAGAATCTGTTACTCAAAAGTTGAATCAGATTTGTTAATCTTGGAAAATTCACTTTTCGTTCAAATTGGTTTTTATTTTTGTTTTTCCCGACACTCTGGCCATCAGATTATACAATCGATCGTCAAGAGAGCAGAGTGTTAATCTTTTCCCATAAGAAGCCCGTGAGAAAAGTGATTAAATAAATCCACTAATATCGGTGGGTGATCACGGCTGTTGACTAGAGAAGAGAAGAAGAGGTCGTCAATTTTAAAAGAGGAGACAAGTCGTAAGCCACAGCGTCGACATCTGCCGGATAAAAGATCGATAACTAGTTAGTTCGGATCACTCTCATTTTCTTTCTCTCTATTTCTCCCCCCTCTAACTTTCTCTTTCTCTATCTCTCTTTCTCTCGTAATCTTTTTCTTACAAATACTATCTTGCTATTTCTTTCTTTTTTTGGTCATTTTCAAGAGAATATAAGTATAAGAATGGTACGGTTAGTTATATAATAAGTGGAGCCATTAAATTACTCCAAGTACAGCAATTGATTGCACTGTGTTGGAAAGTCTGAAAACTGAGCAAAATTCTAAACTTTGATGATGCAAATCAATAGATATTCCTTAACCAGAATCTGGTTTTTGATAATAAAAGCTCACAAAATTTTGGCATTTTAAAATTCAAGCATTCAAACGGGTAACACAATGCCGTTGATAAGATCAAGATCACGTCGCTGTGAACCGGAAGAAGAAATGGTCAGTTAGTAGATATCTTACTTTTCACGCGTGCGCACACACACACACACACACACACACACACACACAGAGTCATCCGCAGACAGATCTGTTTCGCTGTATCACAGCTCATCAGTACAGTTAGACATCCGATTGCTTCTAGCCAGGATTAATACCCGACTGATCAGTCGGCGATTCTACCTCTGACCTATGGACGCTCAGTAAAGGAAAGCAGACATTTAGCGTGTTATATACAATGTAAACATACGCCAGTAGCTGAGAATTTTCTATTTCATTACTGAATGTATTCAATATTAGGAAAGAAACTATGGCACAAATAATGTAAAAAATTATAACATTGCGGGAGAACTAAAAAATTGTGGAATTAGTCTTTTTATCAATAAGAAAATCCCAATCATTGTTACACTAGAAAAAATGTCAGGGTACAATAACTTGTTGTCACTTGATCTCGTGTAAAAACCACCGGTTGATGCAGGCGTGAAGTGACTGATAAGATTGGTTTGTAAAAAAGAAATAAAGAAAAAGAAACATTAAAGAAAAAAAAATATTTTTGTTTCTTTTGAACTTAATCTCAAATATCATTTTTACCAATTCAGTTTTCTAATTAGAAATCCAAAAACTTTAGAATTTTTGGATTACGCATCAATGTTTGGCTCACATCTCAAAATATATCCTGTTTGCTCTTTGTCATAAGTACAAATATTTAGAAAGCACAGCATCCTCTAAAACAATGCCAATCTATCATAAGCACATATTGAGTCAATATTAATAAAGAAATTATGGCAAACTTGAATGTTTGTGCCCGAAAAAACGGATTGTCAAAAGAAACATTTTTACGTTTTTATTTTAACTAGCTTCACTTCTGCATAATGTTTATTTAAAAAAAAAGCGGTGATTAGAATTGGAATAAAATCTAAACAGATAATGAATGTAAATTTATACATTTTCTTTGTTCTTGAAATACCGTTCTTTTGTCACCCCGAAACTATTTTATCCAATATTTATGCGAAAGCGGTTATACGCGTGCGCGTGCGCGAGCTTGCGCGTGCGCGTGTGTGTGTGTGGAATTAGCAGTTGGGAGTGAATATAACTCTTGAGAATATGTCTATGATCAATAAGCCAATATTACAAATAATTTCTAGAGAGTTCTAGCCCTATGCATTCTGGAACAGAATGCTTGAGTAAATTCACCAAAACTTATGTCTACATCATGTGACATACTTTTACTCAACTTTCCTCAGTTTTCTCTTCGGGGATGCGTTTTATTTTCCATATTGAATCCACGACTTTTGTTTTTTTTTAAATATTTGACCTCTATGAAAATCGTCTACTACTCTATAGCAGAACATGTTTCACAAGCGCTTTTCATATCAAATACTTGACCCCATGCTGCTCCGTCCGGGCGAATGTTATTGACCGACAATGAAAGATGACTAAACAAACGTTAACAGCTCAATATGTCAGGTCAGATCGCGCCTCTATATAAATGATACAAGGGTCATCTTTTGTGAAACTAAACAAAAATAAAGTAATCGATTTGTCTCGAAATTCGTACATTTGAAGAAGAAAGAAAAGATAATTATTATTATAGAATTGTTTTTTGAAATAGTGGATAACAAGATTCCTTCTGCAACAATAATCTGATACCAATTAGTTTGTTTTATAAGTTTTATAATTAATGGTGCTCTATTTCCGTGACCTTGGATCTGACTAAGCTAAACTTTATTTAATAAAAAATCTACTACAGGAAAATAAGTCGGGGATGAATATTTCTCTCTTATATTGATAAATTTTGTTCCTTTTTCTTTAAAATTTCGATTTACTTCGATTTTCTTTCTTTTTTTCTTTCTTTCATTTTTGTTTGTATTCCTCAAATAAGTAATATTTCCACAATCAATTTATCTGGGTAAATGTTGTATTTATAAATGGGTGCCATACTGTCTTCTCCTTTGTCAAAAAAAACGTTAATCGCCAAATAATAATGCGATTAAAATTTGGGCCAATCTTGTGCTGCGATTGATACCGAACGAGTTTTATTCGAGTCTCAGTGGCCGGTGTTCACGATCATTAATCTGAACCCTGATATCGAATGAAAAGAACAGAGCACAGTTCCATGATTAGATCTTCTTAGTTTCTAATTGAATTTTTATTGCTAGTTTTTAATCTTTCAAGACATTTTGGAATTCATATACAAAGCATGGATACAATTCCATATGAAGAATTCTCAGTGCAACGTATGACTCAGCAGATAAAAGTGTTGATTGTATCCAGTGACTTGACCCAAAGAGTTGTAAGTTCAATACTTGGCTACAGCAGTGATGAACAAATAACTTAGAGAGTTGAGTTAAAGGGAAATAACTACATGGCATCCGGAAGTGGCATCGCACATGTAATGAGAATGATATACCCCAATGATCAAAATAAAGGGTTAGGTTCGAAATTTTAATCACGGAGCGTACAACGGCCGAAACGTTGTGAATATGGCAGTAAAGATGAGGGCAATAGTACGAACAATGTAAATAATGCTTCTAATCTCTGTTCTGTCAACCATGTACAAAAGCTTTCCTCAGTTTTTCTTGCCTTTAATATGTCCTGTAAGTGTCTAATTTTCCAAGTCTTCTTTCTTCATTATGTGCCCGAGAAATTTTCTTAATATGCAAAACATTCAATTTAAATCTGAATCTCCATTTTATTTTACTGATCATTATTAAGAGACTGGACATAATTCCTTAGAAGCGAAGGAAACAGTATTGAGCTGTTGTAATATCTAATCTCCTATGCTTGACAATCTATTTGCAGATGAAATGTCTACACGTGGATCTACCGATGAATGCTGAGAATAACATGGACATAACATGTGAAAGATTTGAGGGAAAGAGTAAGAACAATATTTACAATCAGAAAGTGAGAGTTGGCATTTCTAGAATACATAATGTGAACTTAACACTGATAGGGCGTGTACTAGTAAGTAAAAGAACACGGGGAAATAATGAGTCCCCTATTTCGTCGATTTGAGTAGCTGAATGTCAAAAACGGTGAAAGGGGTCATAAAGGGAAAAGAGTTAGGGAAATTAAAGACAAGAAGCTGTAGATATCCATGATCACTAAGGTACTGAAAGGACATGATATACAAAAGTTCGGTATTGATAAAATTTAGCTCAGCCTTATAAAAAGATAATAAGCAATAACAGCATGGAAAACTAAAATTTAGTGTCATGGTGGCATTACCCATTCAATGGATTAAACTCTTCCTACAACTACATATACTTCCCCTCACAAGAGGTGGTAGCATAAAGCAGATCAGCAGATCAGATTAGCATAAGAGAGAGAGAGAGAGAGAGAGAGAGAGAGAGAGAGAGAGAGAGAGAGAGAGAGGACTGCTACTGTACGACTACTGCGAGTCCCAGTTCTAGTATTACTACCTAACCCGTATTTATCGTTCTACTAACAGAATTCCGAGTAGTTGTACTTGTGTTTAATATATATATATCGTTATTTCCTATTTTGGTTGTTGTATCATTTCTTGCTGGATTCTTAACCGGATCCACTACATTTAGAGATTTCTCTACAGTAAGACAATGTCTTTTCTAGGCTTAACAGCTTAGTTCAATATTTGTTATCTTTACCTTTATATTATTGACTTTTTAATCTCCTTCTGTCGCAACAAATCACGCTGCTTTCGCTTCTACTTTTGAGAAAAATAAGTCACCAACGAATAAATTTATTGATCTTTTCTGTGTCCAGATTATCGGTGAAAATTTGTTCAATTAAGATCACCCACACTAAGAGTTCGATTTTGAAAGAACCCCTCGCCGTATTCAACAATTTGGATCGAATAAGGTCTCAAGGAAACAAAGTGAGACATCGTTAACCGCTTCAAAAGCGGGGCCCGAAGAGGAAGATATTGTATATCTGGTGGTATTAAAAGATCTTCTTCAGCAAATCCAGACGTGTATGAATAACTATTCCTCAAATTCAGACGTTGAATTCAAAGAAATATTGTTTCCAAATGAACCGATTAAAGGCAGGGAACGATGAAAATCTTTCCACGAATGGTTAATTGGAAGGATGTCGTCTTCCATCAGTATAACGCCAGACTTTCTGTCTATTTGATGACGCAGTAGAAACTGGAACTGTTTGGCTGGTATATCCTACTGCTATGGCGTACTCACTTAACTTTTGCACTTTCAGTTTACCAATTCCCTCAGAATATTTTCTTAATGGGAAGAACTTCCGTTCACTGTAAAGAAAAACTTCGACTGATTCATCAAATCAGCAAAACGCTAAAAATAGAATCACGAAAAGATGTCAAAAGGTTGTGTAAGACGATGATACATATTTCTTTAAAAAGTTGACGTACATATATCTAATATATCTAATATATATATATATATCCGAGTGAGTATAGAATGATGAGAGAAAAAGAAATAATTTTTTCCGCCCAAAACATTAATTTAAAACAGTGCTCGATGTATGATGTATAGAGCAGTGAATATGATTGTAGAGAAGAGGACATATTTAGAGGAAATTATGTACATATTCTAAAACATAATTTATAATATATATATATATATATATATATATATGTGTGTGTGTGTGTGTGTGTGTGTGTGTGTTTGTGCTCGTTAAATCTCTTCCGTTTTGGGTATCATTCACCTTTCGATTTACACAGACTTGCGAAATTTGATTTGCACAATAGTAGTTAACAAAACCCGTCGTAAAATACGCCTAGAGGAACTAAAAAAAAAACAAAAAAACACTACAAATAATCGACTGCCCCAACTCACTAATAAACAAGGGTCTTCCAACTGGCAGACGAAATACCACTCCGGAATAATAAAAAAACTAAAAAAAAAAACACGAAAGAAAAGAAATTCGCCCATACGCCTCCATAGACAAGAAAAGCAACCCAGAATTACTTACAAAAATTTAAATAAAAAGGCACATAAAATTACTCAACAAAAATAATAAAATAAAAGAAATCTCAAAGACAACTAAAATAATTAAAAACAAGAAACAACCCAAATATTAAAAAAAACATACTAACCTCATAAAAATCAACAAACAACACAGGGTGTTACAAAATGCAACAACCAAAAAAAAAAGGTGTGGGATATGCAACATAATAATAGACGGAAACCACTTGAAGTTCGAAAACACATCTATATACGAAAATAAAAACAAATCTGAACTGCAACTCTAAAAACGTAATGTATGCTCTAAAATGCGATAAATGCGCCTAAATATAGGTGAGGCGACACAAGGCCTGAATAAAAGAGTTTCCTTACACAGTAGCCAATAACAGGAAATTGTACGTTTCCCAACATTTACACGAATATAGTAGAGGTAAATTCAAAGTAATGTCTATGTACTAAAATGCAGATTATGACACACTCATGATGCAGGAAGAAATATTAAAAAAATACTAGCCTTTCCTAAACAAAACCACATGAAAAACCTAAGTCACACTAAATTCAAACGCGTTAAAAAAAAAAAACCCGAACCGTTGCAAAATATAGTATTTCAAAAACAACAACAAAAAAAAAACCCCCCAAAAAACTAGGTGACCCGCAGAACTGAATCGAAATCGTTCAAAAATTTTGGAAGTATAAAGACGGAATCAAATCTCGCAAGTCAGTGTAAAAAGTTTATGGTCAGCGAAAGAAAAACCAAGTCAGAAGAGATTTAACGAGAGTGGGTTAAAAAAATCTAAGTCACTAAAAGAAAGCGGCTACAGAAACAAAGACATTCAATACATAACAAACAACAACCCCAACAAGAAAAGTAGAAACAGAAAAATCATTTGGTACACACCTCCTTTCAACCAAATGATCAACACCAAACTAGGACAGAAGTTCCTAAACTTAATTAAAAACATTTCCTAACAAATAATCCCCTCAGTAAAATCTTCAACAAAAATACACTCAAACTTAGCTACAGCTGCACAAACAACCTAGAAAAAATCATAACTAACCATAACAAATATATCCTAAATCAACACGTAAACCAAAATAAAACCGGCAACCAAAACCCAACCAAACCCAACAACGAAAACATGTGTAATTGTAGAAACCCTAGCAACTGCCCACTACAAAATAAATGCAAAACAACCTCAATAATCTATCAATCCATCGAAAATCCAACCATAAATAAAGTGTATATCGGATCAACTAAGAATACTTTTAAGCAGCGCTGGTACTTGCACCTAACCTCATTTAAAAACAACTTATACCGAAACCAAACATCCCTTTCCACATACTTTTGGAAGATAAAGGATTCAAAACAGAAACCCAAAGTAAAATGTAAAATCCTAGAAAAAACTAGAACTTGCAACTCACTTAATGACATCTGCCCTTTATGTCTAAGTGAAAAACTACACATTCTCCAGTACCATAACAGCAACGATTTATTAAACCGGAGAGACGAATTAGCAGTAATATGCAAACATCGCAAATATTTCTCGCTAAAATTTAAGTAAACAAAAAAACCCAACCATAAACCCCCCAAAAAACAAATTCTATACAATACCAATAAAAAATAATGCAGTTGCAACAGAATAGTAGATAAATAAATAAAAAATATATTTTATATTTATAAAATATGTTGCATAAAGGATAGATTTTATAAAAGAAATATATTTCTTGAATATTATGAAATGTTATATTTTATAATATTATAAAATAGCTTAATATTATGGAATAATATAAAATATTTTTATGAAAGATATATCTTGTAAAGAATATTTTTTCTAAAAAACAAAAAAATAAAAAAACAGCAAAAAGCACACACCCCAATACAAAAAAACATACATTAAATTAAGGAGAAACCAACCCCAAAACAAAACAACACCACCTACCAACTTTTTTATGAAAGATATACTTTGAAAAAGGTATATTTTATAAAAAACAAAAAAAATAAAAATAAAAATAAAAAAATAAGAAAAAGCACCCCCCCAATACAAAATAACATACATTAAATTAAGGGAAAACCAACCCCAAAACAAAACAACACCTACCAACCCCTAAACCAAACAAGCTAGACGCCAGCACCACCAGATCTTTCAAGATTAATAGATTAACCTCTCATGAACTCTGCCAAAAACAAACACTTGACCCTAAGACCAGTAAAAAGGTCAACGGAACTCAAAATACAGACCAACCCCTCTTACACCCGAAAATAACAAATCCAACACAAATAAACTGGTTTTTCAACTAGATAGTTCTCATTTCTGAAAAAAATCACCTGATGATGAAGCCAAAACATAATGGGCAGGCTTCGAAACATGAGATATTTTTTGTGTAGTGATACTATGAATTTAAAAACATTGTAACAACCATTACAGTATATATATATATATATATATATATATATATAAGAAAAAATCAACTAGCAGCAACTTTTGACATCTTAATTTTAAGAATAAATGCCAACATAGATATAAAATTTTACTGATAAAATTCCCAAAGAGAGTACACGAGAATTCCTCCTCTCGTCCACTTTTCCTTAAAAAAAACCAATATTGTTAAACTGTCCCGAGTTAGCAACGATTTTTCTAACTGCCCCATTGACCACCATAACAACCATCGAAACTAGACTTACAGATAAAAGCAACAACAACAATAACATCTACAAAAATAAAATACATGTCAACTACGATATTTCTTAGAAATATAATAAAGAAAGACAAAAACCTAGTCGACATGAATCAGAAAATTAAATAAATTATCTATTACAAAAATTTAAAACACCTAACCTCATCATCATCGCAGAATCAAAACAACAATCAGTTAAGTGCTATACGTGATACACGTTTGGGCGATCATGTCACGAAAGAGACTTGACTGACCGGGCAGAAGATTATCCCACAGAAGCTTGCCATTAATTTCTGCGCTAAACTGGTTGCCAGCCAAGGCTACGAAACCCAATCTGTCCTGTTATTTGATTCAAAGCTAGAGGGGGAAGAGATGTACTATATTTTTAAGTAGTAATTAGTGGGGATCAGTTTGTTACTTTATAACAATATAAACTGATCCTCCATTTTATGCCCAGTAGAAATTTTGATCATGTTTTCAACTATTATATTCAGTCAGTCAGTTAAGTGCCATACGTGATACACGCTTTGGGCGATCATGTCACGAAAGAGACATAACTGACTGAGCAAAAGATTATCCCACAGTAGATTACCATTACTTTCTGCGGTATACTGGTTGCCAGCCAAGGCTATAGAACCCAATCTGTCCTATAAATTAACCCATAACTGGAGGAAAGAGACGGATGAATACCTTTCCCAATGGTATTTGCGCGTAAGTGAATGAAAGGTTTTCAGCTGGAATTCGAACATCGGCTCACTGATTTCACGTTCCGAACCGATATCCACTGCACTACAATGCACATCCTATATTATTTACGTGTTCAAATGACCCTTTGAGGAGTTGTGTTCCTGATCAAACCAACCTAATAAATAGTTATATTGATCATACTATTACATGCCGAACAGACGACTTACGTTACACCTACACGACCATAGCTCAATTAGGACTCGTTTAAACACACATAAAAAAGAAATCAAATTCCATTCAAAACATATTAGCAAAAAATACACGTACAATAGATTCATTCAAAAACATTCATGTAAAAAATTTATTATGAATAATGAAAGCCCTAATAATAAAATAGAAAAATCTAATATACAATAACATTAAATACAATAACATTAAATACAATCAAAATGGGCTGAACGTGTTTAGAAAATAAAACAATCCTATAACTTCAGATATATGTGTAAAAACCTATTCATTCAGTTGAAAAATTCTCCAAGCAATAGGAAAGTTAAAAGCGCTCGGATATGCAGATCTTTTGAATGGTTTTTATCCACTTTGTGTCCAGAAATGAAACACTTGTGCGCGCGCGCACACACACACACACACACACACACACACACACAAAGAATTAAATGTAAAGCTTCAGCGCAGTAACTTGTCAGTAGTCATTAACAAAACATGTATAAAAGAGAGATTGACGTTCAAATACACACGCACACACAGCCATGCACACATGTGTAAATATATATATATGTAAACATACACACATATACATATACGTGTAGACACACACACACACACACTCACACACACGCATATATATATTATAGCTTAGAACATGTAAAATCATCATCTACTACAAAGTGTACATTTTGTTTCGGCATTGAAAAGACAATATCTCATCAGATATAATAAATATTCATAGCTCTATTTTATACTGAGCACTGTATGAAATTAATGTTTTGAACGTTGTTAAATTTTTATTTGTTCTTTATTCACTTGGATATATATATATATATAGAGAGAGAATTTATATGACAGAATTTGTAAATATATTTAAGGAGGAATATATATATATATATATATATATATATATATATATTATGGACACTCCCGTCGATTTCGACGTATGAGTGTCTAACTCAGTTAGACTGCCACACAAAGAATTGCTTAGAGTGGTGAAGGCTTGTGTAGCACCATCAACACTTTTGGAACTGCCGATAACAAACAATAGTGCAGAAGTTCACCACAGATCATATGAACAGCAGACCTAAGTTATTTAACCCATAATTGGAGGGAATGGACGGATTAATTCGTTTCCCAAGGGTACCAGTGCGCAAGTGAATGCAGAGTGTTCGACTGAAATTGGAATTCGGTTCACCGTTTTCCCTTTCCAAATCGACATCTGCCGCACCACAATGCACATCCGTCCATAAACGCTTATAGCACCTGGTATTCCCAAGCGGTCACCCATCTAAGTACTGACCAGGCTCAACGTTGCTCGATATATAATATATAGAGCTGTGAATATTTATTATAAATTATATTTTAGAACATGTACAAAATTTTATATATCCACTACAAATCGTACATCTGTTTCGACATTGAAACTACAATGTCTCCTCAGGTGGTGTTTAAAAAAAACTTCGTCTTTTAGCTTCCAAATGTATTTGGAGAGAGACGTCATGTGTTGTTTTTCTTTGTTATTGAAGGATGAGAGGTGATTGTAAAATCGCTTTTTAAATACGTTCATGGTATTTCCGATATATATTTTTTTCATCTTTAGGATTCTCCATGGATGAAATCGAAGACATATATATCAGGGATTTTGTTAAACATTTATTGGTCATGGGGCATTGGTTTGGTTTTCTATAGTTACAGAGGTTGTTATTATGGGACAGACTGGTATTAGTGTTGGAGTTATTTTTGTTGTGTGCTCTTAATATTTTGCTGTTATGTACTTTAATTATTTTTTCTAGATTATTGGAGCAGTTATAGCTTAATTTAATTGTATTTTTATTGAAGATTTTGCTTATAGGGTTATTTTTAGGAAAATACTTATCTATTAATTTAAGAAATTTATGTCCCAGCTTGAGGCACCACCTGAGGAGATATTGTAGTTTCAATGTCGAAACAAATGTACGATTTGTAGTGGATATATAAAATTTTGTACATGTTCTAATATATATATATATATATATATATATATATATATATATATATATACTCATCACTATGCTCGTTTCGAAAAACCCTCAAAGTATATACGCGGAAGGAAAAGATGGATGTAAAAAAAGAAAGAGCTAAGCACCTGTACATCAGTCATCAGTCTATTATATATATATATATATATATATATATATATATATATATATATATATATATATAAGCATGCGGTGTACATATAGAAGAATCCAAAGGAGTATCCTGAACCTATAGTGTTAAGATAACTCTCTAAGGGAGCTCTAAATATATATGTATATAAATACATATAGAACAAATATAAGAAAAAATAGGCAGACACGTTATTTCATGGTAAATCGGTAGAATGGCCTATTTCAGGCAAACCATCATCAGCTTCGGTTTTTATTGTACAGAAGATTTTACACGAATGAAATCACAATTACCACCACACCACTATATACTCAAAATTATACTAATTATTCGGTTAACAATACAATTGTAATACGGTATAGCGTTAATAATGTAGGAAAAATATTTGGTCAACGGTACAATTACAATGCAATAGAACGTCGATGTAAAAACATATAAATGTACACATATAACTCACACACACACAGGTACATGAGTATACAGACATAAACCTTTCACCTTCATTTTCCAGCGTTCCCTTTCCGTCTGCCAATCTGACATTTTTTCTTCCATCTTTTTCCCTTCCCTCTTTTTCACTTTTTCTTTTTCCTCTCCTTCCTTTTCCTTTTCTTTCTCCCTTTACTTTTTCTTTTCGCTACGCTAACTTTCGTTGTCTGTACCCATACATACACTCAAAAAAATAATTGTGTTTTAAAATGATTAAGATCACCGAGGATGCGGGTTTCATACGATCTCGGAAAATTTAAAATTTTATATGTAATCTATATATACTTAAAATTATTTATAAATGGAACTTTGTCTCTCTCTCTCTCTCTCTCTGTATGTGTGTGTGTCTGTGTGTGCGTGTGCCCGTTACCTATAGACTCCGAAACGGCTGAACTGATTTACTTGAAAATTTACACAGTTGTATTATAAGCGTCTGCGAGTGTTCTTAGCTAGGTTTCGTGTCGAGGTACTCCCGATAAATATCGAAAATCGATAATCGAAAAAATCGGGTTATAGAAAGAGTCGTCCGATTTTAATCAAATTTGATACACTCATAGACAAAGACATAAGAAATGATATTCAGAACTTTAAAGTTGCAGTTCTTACAATAGTGCAGAAAATCGATAATACATATGTAAAAGCTTTCATTACACCCGAGCAACGCCGAGATATACTGCTAGTATATATATATATATATATATATATATATATATATATATATATATACGTTTATATGTATGTATGTATATATGTGTATACGTATACGTGTATGTGTGTAGGTTTTTCGTTTAAGGTTAATCATACTGTCATATAAAATCACACTTAATACAAGAACTTTTCTCCCCGAAACTTTGTGACCCTTAAAAGATTTCTATGAGCATTATGCAATAGCAATTTTTTCCAGATTTCATCGGTTTGTAATAAAAGAAGTCCATTTAAACCCTAGAAAACAAAATGAAAATGATTCTAGGACCGATTCCATTGAGGCTGAAAAGTTGAATACTGTTTTTGATTTCGTCACTGATTCGTTTTGGGTTTTAGTATTAAATCCATTTTTATTCTTGGCAGAAAATGTTTTTGTCTGTTTCGGACAAGTGTTTAAACACTACCCTAAGTTTTCTTCTGTCATCTTACGTGGGTCCATCTTTCTGTGTTTCAGATCTTTTTCGAAAGCGCAGAAAATGATGTCATAGAATCATTTCAAAAGTTTGCTTAAATATTCTCACGACACTTTTTCCATGTACCATTTTTCAAATTCTGATGTCTTCCACGTTCTTTACTCGAAATTAGATAATATTTATTATTTGATATTCTATAATCCCTTTTCTAACACGTCATGTAATCTACTGCATCCATACCACGTGATTCTCCTCTACCACATTTTGTGCCGGTTTAGCAATGAAGCAGATTGGATCGGCAATTTACACTTCACCTCTCTTTCCACAAAAATAAAGTAAAATTATCATTTAAAAAAAGTTTTTTAGTACGTAGCAAACCTTAGCGACAATTTTCGTTAAGATTCGATAAAATGTAGCCCCATCGCTGTCATGGCGAACATTTGCAGTGCAGGCATTTACCGTATCTGGCACTATTAATTCATGACACTGTAAAGGTCAAAGGTAGATTAAATGAAGTGAGAGAATAGAATACTGGCTTTTCCCATTGTGTTTTATTTCTGAATTATCCTAAGGTGGGTTACTTAATCCGTTTATGGTGGTTGACTGGTTTGAAGATGTGTGGATGTACATGCTGGTTTATTTATAGTTAGAAAAACAAGATTGCTTATATATAAAATTAGTTCTCTTATATTATTCATTGTTATTGATTTTGTATATTATATTTATTTCTAGGATTCGGTATCAGAATTTAACCTATATATATATATATATATATATATATAGCCCGTTCAATGAGTAATGACATTTAATCTAAAGATCAGATTGAAGTGTAAAACTGAGACACAACATGCCGTATATATATATATATATATATATATATATATATATATATATATATTTCAATTGGAGTAGATAGACTAAAATATCGCCCGGTTCACACTCCACCCACGTCTATTGAACAAGTGAAGCGGCTCATCCCTTGTTTCCTGTTTAGGATGCGATTTCCGGTTTTCTCTTTTCCAATCTTCTCACATTTTTTTTTCAATTGGAGTAGATAGATTAAACTATCGCCTGGTTCACAGTCCACCCACGTCTATTGAACAGGTGAAGAGGCTCATCCCTTGTTTCCTGTTTAAGATGTGGTTTCCGGTTTTCTCCTTTCCAATCTTTTCACTCTTACGTAGCCCTCTGCACATCAGTGGCGTTACCGCCTTGCTCGGGGTGATATGATTAAAAAAAAAAAGAATATATATATAAACAGAAGTAGTAAGAGGATTTGAAATAATTATGTAATTCATCGAGTTTTGATTATTAGACCTCATCAGAATGCAGAAATCACTGGACGCAGTGTGCATGCACTACCAGGAATTGAAACCCAGACACTGGACTTGCCGTCCAGTGCTTTCTGCATTCTGTTGAGGTTTAATAATCAAAACTCGATGAATTACATAATTATTTCAAATCCTCCTACGATTTCTGTTTGTGCATCGTTGCTTGAACCAGCTTATAATGCTCTGGATTGAGCAGCTTAGTGAGAGTAGTCGTGGCTCTGGGAGGCACCGACCTATGGGTAAAGAAACTTGGATGAGTTCCACCAGGAATAAGTGAATAAGCGGCGCTTTATCGAGTTTAATTTGTTACCCCACCCCCGCCGTCACCGGGGCCGGTGGTACAGTTTGTATGACGTTTGCATAATAACGTAACTGTCTGGCTTTCAGTTCCTGCTAGTTGATGCGCACTGCTGATGAGTCCCAAATATTGGACGAAACAGCCGTCCAGTGCTTTCTGTTGAGATCTAATAATAAAAACTCGATTAATTACTTATATATATATATATATATATATATATATATATATATATTGTATATTTGGGCAACAATCTCTCTTTTATGCTGGTTTCATTAAAAATGACAGAAAAAGTATTATCATTAATTTTTTTTATATAATTTTTATGTGTTCTTATGATTACTTTTCTTTTCAGAACTCAAATTATATAAGAATTCTCTAAAGGTTTTGTACATTCGAGCGCTTTCGGCTATACTTTTAACCATTATCAAGAATTAACTTTGTTTTACTTGTAAATAATCATGTGTAATTTTATGGATATAGAGTTTTGTGTATGTTAAGTTCCAAACACGGTCAGCACATTGTTACCATATTTGAAGTTGATATTATTAAGTGTAGGATTTCTCTTTTTTACATGCCTCCATTATTGTTAATTTTATTTTGC
>JBBBDQ010001392.1:0-80000 GCA_037127315.1 Ascarosepion bandense | reverse complement strand
ATTAAGACCGATAATAAGACCGATAATAACTCTGATATTAAGACCGATAATAACACTGATATTAAGACCGATATTAAGACTGATATTAAGACCGATATACATTCTTTGGCATTCCTGAATTTCGCCTATTTCTCGGATTATCAGATGAATCGGATTATGTGAATAATAATTTGAAGTGTTAATAAAAATCCGAGGGGGAAATATGAAAAAACGAAAGAAAATTCCCAATAAGAAGACAGAAACAAAAATATGTCAGGAGAAAGGGAAAAGGAAAATGGATAAAAAACCCAATGGATTATAAAATAAAAAATCATGTCAGAACAGCAAGCAAAAGAAAAAAAAATTGATTCAGAGATTAACTCTTTTCAGAGTTAAAAACATATCTTAGAGAAGTTTTTTAGATTAACATTGTCTGTAACACGATAATAAGACCGATATTAAGACCGATATTAAGACCGGTAATAAGACAGATAATAAGACCGATAATAAGACCGATAATACAACCGATATTAAGACCGGTAATAAGACAGATAATAAGACCGATAATAAGACCGATAATACAACCGATATTAAGACCTATAATAAGACTGATAATAAGACCGATATTAAGACCGACAATAACACTGATATTAAGACCGATAATAACACTGATATTAAGACCGATAATAACACTGATATTAAGACCGGTAATAAGACCGATAATAAGACCGACATTAAGACCGACAATAACACCGGTAATAAGACCGATAATAATACCGACATTAAGACCGATAATAATACCGACATTAAGACCGATAATAACACTGATATTAAGACCGATAATAACACTGATATTAAGACCGATAATAAGACCGATAATAACACTGATATTAAGACCGATAATAACACTGATATTAAGACCGATATTAAGACTGATATTAAGACCGATATACATTCTTTGGCATTCCTGAATTTCGCCTATTTCTCGGATTATCAGATGAATCGGATTATGTGAATAATAATTTGAAGTGTTAATAAAAATCCGTTGATTGAATTGAAAATCGGGATTAAAAAGAGAGAGGACTCATCAAAATCAAAAACTTGGATTAAAACAGCAAATAAAAATTGCTGGACAATTTTCTCAAACATGAAGAAGCCTCTCTCAGAAATGTGATTCTACAGAAGGAGGCTGAGGATAACATGGGCCGAACATCTGAAAAACGATGAGGTTTTAAAGAAAATGGAAACAAAAAGAACATTTATACGTAATACCAGAGAGAGAAAATTGTAATTTATGAAGCACAAAATGAGGAAGGAGGACTTGGTAAATCTGTTACTCTCAAGACCGATTGAGGCAAGAGAAAGACAACGCATACGAAACGAGAAAATGGATGGCGGAACAGGGTTTATAAATGACGAAAAGAAAGAATTTATTTAGATTATCAGGTATTCCCTTGATAGCTGTTTCGATATAGAAGATGAATTTGACAGTTTGTTTAATTTTCTCGTTGCTTAATACATACAAGCTAGTGACTTGTAAGATCGATACGAGATCGTCATAATTAGTAGATAGTGGGTTCGACGTAGCAATTTTGCAGTTTTTTGGTACGTAAAGCTTGGTGGCTAGAAGCTTATCTGCTCCACAGGTAAGGGATGATTTTATTATGAGTAAGGAGACCTTATTTAGAATTTTACTTACTTAGAGCAACCCTCTTGCAGTATCATATTACAATATCTCATATTTTGGCAGGTGATAACCTTTCATTCCAGAAAAATATCCCGTCTAGCATAGCAGACTTTTCATCACGAAAAGGTCTCAATGCTTGACAGGTAATCTAAACTTATTTATAAATGGAACTTTGTCTCTGTGTGTGTATGTGTATGTGCGTGTGTGTGTGTGTGTGTCCATTACCTATAGACTCCGAAACGGCTGAACCGATTTTCATAAAAATTTACACAGTTGTACTATAATCGTCTGCGAGTGTTCTTAGCTAGGTTTTGTGTCGAGGTACCCCCCGATAAATATCGAAAATCGATAATCGAAAAAATCGGGTTATAGAAGGAGTGGTCCGATTTTAATCAAATTTGATACACTCATAGACAAAGACATAAGAAACGATATTCAGAAGTTTAAAGTTGCAGTTCTTACAATAGTGCAGAAAATCGATAATACACACACACACACACACACACACACACACACACACATATATATATATATATATATATATATATATATATATACAAAATGCAAGATGTTTGTGTGTGTGTATCTGCCTGTATGTCTGTATTATTTTCAGCCCTTTTATTTTAGTTTTTGCTTCAGGTTTGGCTCTAAGTAGGTATAATTGTGGTTCTTAGCCATGAGACCATTCACTCAGAGGATTTATTTAGCCTTCAAAATTCAGTTTACAAATGAAAAAAAAATCTTATTTGATGTCGATACCAGGAAATCAAAATCTGACTTACATCCATTCATTTTTCTTTCAGTCTACGGTTTCGTTTTAACTGGAAACAACTATTGCTTTTTAGTCTTTCGTGCCAACGTCCAAAGTGTCTGAGCTCCAGGACCATGGATTAGTTTTAAAGCCTCCATTACACCCGAGCAACGCCGGGCTATACAGCTAGTGTGCAATAAAATTAATTTAAAAAAATCCGTGTTTAGAAATATGTAGCACGATGAAATTATTTGATCTGGGATGAGATTCTTATTACAAATACTAAGTTTCACTCAGAATTAGTCATTTGATAATACATTTGTTCACTTGGAATTAGAAACGATCTTGCCGGTTGAAGTGGGATAAGGTTAGCTGAAGTTTACATTTCTCAAGCCCTTAATTTAACATGAACTTTCGTTCGGCCGCACTGGACGTTATGGTAATTGTTGTGGGATCCCCCTTTATATATGATAATAAACTAGACTGATTATACATATACTCTTGCCATTGTGAGATACGGAAGCTCCTATAAAGTTGAGAGTAATCGTAGAGATCCGTGCGAGTAATCGGAGAGTGCCGGAATTGATACGTAAGTTACCGAGAGATACCGAAGTTACCCAGAGACTACCGCATCAGAAATAAGAACAGCTCTGAGCTCCACTCAGCTAGAATAATATACACGGATATTTTATTTCCAACAACTTCACTTCAAGACTTGTATATATTTATTTCTTGCTAATAGTATCCCTGGATTCACTAACCTGCGTTCAAGTTTGTATATTACGTTCAATATAACCTACTTTTCTATCTCCATATCTGTTTTGTTGTTTATTATTTTGTGCGGTTCCTCATCCAGAATTCACAACAGTAATAATTACAAAAATAATTATGAACTATATTTTATAAGAATTCCTTATTGCTTATATTAATCAGAATGGATGACGCTAATCTAGAGAGCAACACATTTCGCATCCTTGGCCTTACTCTCTCAAATGATCTCAAATAGAATGACTACATCGAATTCATCATCTACTTCTAGCAAAGTTGAGTCACGGTATCGGGTCAGGACGTCTTTCTCATCAGAATTTATTTTGCACATTTATAAAGCTGCCATTCGTCCAAGCATTGAATACTGTTGCCATAACATAGCTCCTGCTATTCATTTTGAGGTTCTTGAGAAAATTCAAAAGGAGGATCTGCAATATAATAGATCCTGACTTGGCAGCCTGTCTAAGATCACTATATCACCGACGTGATGTGGCTTCCCTGTGTCTTTTCTACAAGTATTTTTATGGGAACTGCTCTGACGAACTTTTTTCTCCTGATACCCCGATCACATGTATTTACTCGTACTGCTAGATTGGTAACTAGAACTCACCCTTCTACCGTCAAAATAGTTAAATGTAACCCACTCTTCTACTTAAATAGTTTCTTTTCTCGCACTTCCCGTTTATGGAACTGCTTTCTTCCTTGATAGCTACAACCATCAAAAGTTTAAATGCAACGTCAATTGCTATCTTCTATCCATTTGATTCCATCCATCAGCTGCAGTCACTTTCTCACCGGCGTAATGTGGCTTCCCTCTGTCTCTTCTACAAATACTTTGACGGTTTCTGCTCCAATGAACTTAGCTCACTGGTGCCCCTATGTATGAATTTACTAGAACTTTTAGCCTAGCAACTAGGTCCCACCCTTTTACAGTGAAAACCATTAAAAGTAATCTAACTTCTACTCCAACAGCTTCTTTCCTCGCACTTCCCGCTTGTGGAATTCCCTTCCGTATATTTGCTTCCCCAACAGCGACAATCTCCAGGGGTTTAAATGTAAGGTCAATAATCATATCCTATCTCACTGACTCGCATCCTTTCTCTCATGATCTTTTCTTCATCCACTCGACTCCCATAACATCAGTATTCTCATCCTTCTATTATCCACTTCCTGACACCCCATTTAACCTGTCTCATCAATTTCCTTCTATGTAATCCCCTACGCACCAGTGGCAGTAAAAATGCTTAGGGTGAAATGATTAAAAAAATCTTTTATCTTTTCTTCGACATCTCCTGTAACTTGTTTTTACCTCTCACTGTAACCCCCACTGTGCACCAGTGGTGGTCTTGCTTTGCTTAGGGTGAAATGATTAAAAAAATCTTTTATCTTTTCTTCGACAACTCCTGTAACTTGTTTTTACCTCTCACTGTAACCCCCACTGTGCACCAGTGGTGGTCTTGCTTTGCTTAGGGTGAAATGATTAAAAAAATCTTTTATCTTTTCTTCGACAACTCCTGTAACTTGTTTTTACCTCTCACTGTAACCCCCACTGTGCACCAGTGGTGGTCTTGCTTTGCTTAGGCTGAAATGATTAAAAAAATCTTTTATCTTTTCTTCGACAACTCCTGTAACTTGTTTTTACCTCTCACTGTAACCCCCACTGTGCACCAGTGGTGGTCTTGCTTTGCTTAGGGTGAAATGATTAAAAAAATCTTTTATCTTTTCTTCGACATCTCCTGTAACTTGTTTTTACCTCTCACTGTAACTCCCACTGTGCACCAGTGGTGGTCTTGCTTTGCTTAGGGTGAAATGATTAAAAAAATCTTTTATCTTTTCTTCGACATCTCCTGTAACTTGTTTTTACTTCTCACTGTAACCCCCACTGTGCACCAGTGGTGGTCTTGCTTTGCTTAGGGTGAAATCATTAAAAAGATAGTATCAGAATCTCAAAAAAATATCGGAACATCAAAATGTAAAACCAGTAATTAGTATTATTATTCTGAATAGTCTTGTTCTTCGAGAAGTCATCGCAATATTTTACTCATCTGTTTTGTTGCAAATCGTCATGCTTAATCATAAACTATCCTTTCACCATCTTCAATTTGAATATTGAATCGGAGTACTACTTTAATAAAGAAAAGGCAAAATATTGACAAATATATTCCTTATAAATTCGCCAATAATGTAACCTTATTAATTCTCGAAATATTGAATTATTTTCTCAAAGGCATTTTGTATTCGGTCTTTGGGAGTCTTCAAAATTCAGGACTTCAATTTTTCTTGGTTTAATTTAGTCAATAATTATATTGTCCGAATATCTTCTCTTTCGGGTGAATTTTTGTGGATCGCTCATGAAATTTGAAATTTCAGATTTTGTTAAAATTTTTTGTATTCTAATATCATTTTCTATCTCTTTTTTTTCTTTTATTTTCTTTCATTTTGATAAGCCCACCTTTCTTTCTTCATCTTCGAACTTGCGCATAATTTTCAAATCTATCATTTCAGTGAACCTTTTTGCAATGTCTTTTTTTGTTGCGTTCTTCGTATCTCTCTCTGTCTCTTTCTCTCTCTCTCTTTCTCTCACTTCCTCTTTTTTAAAAATCGGTTTCCTTTCTATCTAATTATATACAAGCCTTCGTCCTTTTCTTTCATTCTGAGCTTCTCTTTCTGTAAACGTACAATTGTCAACTTTTTTCTTCTCTCATTCATATCCGTTTTTTCCTAATCAGCCATTAAGAATTCCTCACTACCCGGTCAGTTTTGCTTTTCAATAGAAGCCATTCTTATGATAACGACATCGCGCCGACTATTGTCAAACAAGCCGCCAACAATTCGGTCGGCACAGAATCGTCCTCCCAGCACCATCCTCTCGGTTTATTCAACCTATCCTATTTCATGACACAAGATGTCTACTGACATTTTCTCCACCTATTTTTTCTTTCCAGAATTTTAATTTTCCTCTTCCAGTCATTAATGTCATTGTCTCCTGAACAATATTCAAAATCCACATATTTAATCAGTGTTACTTAATTTGACTAACTTGCGTCTAACACTTATCTCACTGTTATATACACTGTCATATACATTGTCATATACACTGTCATATACACTGTCATATACATGGTCATATACACTGTCATATACACTGTCATATACATTGTCATATACACTGTCATATACACTCTCATATACATGGTCATATACACTGTCATATACACTGTCATATACACTGTCATATACATTGTCATATACACTGTCATATACACTGTCATAAGTGTCTGTATGACAATTTTGCCAACAACTACATAATGGTGAGTTGGACAAAGTATTTACTAAGTCTAGATAGGAACATGCCTGCAAGTTTAGGGCACCTAGTATTAAGAAACAGGATAATTTCGCTAGAAACAAAGAAGTGAGTACTGGATTGTTATGTGATGTCAGTTCTTCAATATGGCAGTGAATGCTGGATGAATTCAAAGATGAATGAAAAACTTAAGGCAACCGAAATGTGGTTCTACAGAAGGATGTTGCGAATATCACGGATCGATGATGAGGTTTTGGAAATGATGAAAACGAAAAAGAAATTCATACTGAGCATCAGGAGGAGACAACTGAAGTTCTTTTGACATGCAATGAGGAAAGCGGGCTTGGAGAACCTGATACTAACAGGCTAGATAGAGGGAAGAAGAGACAAGGGAAAGCAGTGGATAACACATTTGAAGGACCTGATCAGGCGTATGATGAAACGAGTGTTGCGTGGTGTAACAGGAGAAAACGTGCTAAGAGCCACCAGAGATAGGGAGACGTGGAAAGCCATGATCACTTACGTCCTGAAAGGACAAGGCGCATTAAAGAAGAAGAAAGGGAATGTAGACATATTGAGATTTTCTGTCCGTTGAACACCAAAAAGCGACCAGTTATTATCGATACAACTACTACTACTAGTGATGATTATTATGATGATGCCATGATCGCCTATGTCCTGAAAGGACAGGGCACATAAAAGAAGTGCGGATCCAATTCGTCTTAGGAGTTACACTAAACACTCAGTAGGGCACAACGATCAGATACGCAGTTTTATTTTCAGATGAGCACAGTTTGACACAAGGCCACAATAATTGAGCCTTTAGCAATAACTGATAAAGAACAACTGCCAATTGTTACTCATTTCATTATTTACACTATCAATCTGTTAGATGTCATACCTGATACACGCTTGGGCAATCATGTCTCTTTCGAGACATGACTAACGGGACAGAAGATTTCCTGCAGTAGGTTGCCATTATTTTCTACGGCAGCGTGGTTGCTAACTAAGGCTATAGAACCTAAGATGTCCTGCTATTTAGCCCATAACTGGAGGAAGAAACGACATATTAATATGTTTCCACAAAGGTATCTGCGCGTAACTGAATACAAGGGATTCAACTGAAATTCGAACCCGGTTCACCGATTTCTCGTTTCGAGCCGATATCCATTAACACTATTTATCGGTGGGCTATTGTCCTCATCTTGTTGTTATCAAAACCTTTCGGATGTTGTTCTTTCTTGCCAGTTGCAGATATATATATATATATATATATATATATATATATATATATATATATGTGTGTGTGTGTGTGTGTGTGTGTGTGTATACAAAAATGAATTAGAGCACTCTGGCTATTGGACGTGTATAATGATATACACGCAAAAAGTCTGCTTTTTTTCTACCGGACGCTCGTGGCCCAGAGGTAGAATCGCCGACTGACGCCAATGCGGTAGGGTTTCAATCATGGATTAAAAAGTGATCGGAGTCTAACCGTACTGATGAGCTGTGATACAGCGAAACAGATCTTTCTGCGGACGACTATAGTGTATATATATATATATTCCTCCATAGCTGAACACCTCAGTCAACCAGGACACACATTAGAAAACTGCAAATGTTTACTGATAGATTCCGATTTTAGTTCCACATACTCACGTAGAAAGAAAGAAAAATACTGGATTTTAAAATTAAATACATATAGGCTAGGGTTAAGTAGGGACTGAGGTATTTTGAATCTTTATAAATATTTCAACAGTTAAACATTTTTTAGATACACTTAAAAATTTTTTCTTTAAAACAACATTTAAAAGTATTATTACAGTTAGATTTATGTTTAAAAATATTCAGACTCTGTTGCTTTCTGCACCACGTGACAACACTTCTCGCGACGGACGCTTCTAGTTTAAATTTTAAAATCATTTGTTTCTGATGAAAGGCCGAGGCCGGTCTGAAATATCAAATATATATATATAATAATAGAAATAAATAAATACTGTCAAAACAAAAAAAAAATTAAAAAATTAAAAATTAACTTACAACTGTTTAACTTACAACATATATATATGTATTAATCTTGGTAAACTGCAGAGAATTATTTTTATTTTATCTACGGGGGGAGACTGTTATCGTTCCATTCCCCATGTCCAGGGATTATCTCGTCTGGTTCTACGGGACAATGTTCTAGTGGATTAAAGCCCTGGTTTATGGATTTTGTGACATCGTAATTGTGAGTTCAAGCCCTGGGCCAGGCTGTGTGTAAGTGAATTCAGTGGAAATAGGGCAGGTAATAACTGAGCAGTATTAAACATAAGAACTAGACGAAATATCTGTAAACATGAGCACCAGAACGAGAACATTCTACTCCTATAGATTAAATTAATGTTTCAGTTCGGAATTTCCTGTGGGTTACTCGATTCAATAAGAAAGGCAGGATGGCACCTCGGTCGAAACGTTTTGATAAAAACAACAAAAATGAGGATAATAGTCCGAATATAAATAGTGTAAATAATGATACCTCCTGATCACAGAAATTCAGAGAGAAATTTTCTCATTTTCTTATCTTTCTTTTTTGTCACCTCCATTTCTTACTCATTTCCTCGTCTGTCAAAACATTTTCTCGTTCGTTATTAGACTAGTCTCGGTTCCTTTCTCTGTGTTTCAAGCATCTTTATATTTCATTAGATTAATGTCAATGAATATCTGCTTATATATATTAGATTTACATATATAATATATGCTTATATATGCTTATATATATTAGATTTAAACTTGTCTTCACACAACACAACGTTCATTAAAAGAAAAACGAATGTGTTTCACTAATTGGCGTGATTTTAGAATCCCTGCCTTACAATTCCGCCTTCGATATATTGGCTGTTTCATGGGTTTGAACCCCAATCTCTGTTCTTCGAAATACCGTGTCCTTTCAAAACGTCGGCGATCATGACTTTTCAAAACTGTCCATCTTCGTAGCTCTTTTCTCTTTTGATATTTTTAGTGGAAAATACACAATTATCTCATCCCGGGATCTAACCACACACACATTTCTCTCTCGTGTGGGGAATAATAAAAAATAACAACCCCCCCCCCCAAAAAAAAAACAAAGAAAAAAACACGCTTTTTGCCATTTCCTCTTCCTCCCTCCCTTTTTACTCTGTGCGTTGTGGTGCAGTGGGTATCGGCTCGGAACGAGAAACCGGGCAGCCGAGTTCGAATTCCAGCTGAATTTACGCGCAAATACCCTTCGGAAAGGTATTAATCCGTCTCTTCCTTCCAGTTATGTGTTAAATAGCAGGACAGATTGGATTCTTATAGCCTTGGTCGGCAACCAGTCTACCGCAGAAAGCAATGGTAACCTACTGTAGGATAATATTCTGCCCAGTCAGTCATGTATCTTTCGAGACATGATCGCCCAAGCGTGTATCACGTATGACACTTAACTGACTATTTCTTCGCTTATTTTTGCAACCATTCAACATTTTATAATAAAGTTTATTCTTTTAAAACATGGACTCTAACAAATGGACAGCGTAAAATAAAATGATGTTTATATTTGCCTCTTTTTCCCTATTTCAATTTGCCTTTAAGAATTTTACTCTTTCGTGCCTTTTTCCTTTTTCTCCCACTTTTTATTCAGCCATTTTATTTTTTTGCTATGCAACTTCATAATTTCTTCCCACCAAATACCTTATTCTGCGCTGTTGCCAAGCAACGAAACAGTCTGTCGACATGTCATATTAAATTCTTTATTTTATTATTGGTTGGTTCTTTGTATTTTGAATTTCCTATGTCTGAAAAAAATTAAAAAAAAAACGTGAGAGAATGGACCTATAGATTAAGTAATGAAAAGAACTTTTTTGTGACTTGCTTTTTTATAATTGGAAATTCATTCAATTCGCTTTCCTCTCCAAATATGAACGGAGGTAAAAAAAAAACAAAAAAAAACACAGAGAGAGAGAGAGAGAGAGAGAGAGAGAGAGAGATGAAGAGAATTGGTTAAATTATGCATTAAAGCTGAAATGAAATTTTGAAATAAATGTCAGTAGAAAAATAATTTTGACTATTATCCTCATTCTTTTATTTTTGATCGACACATTTCATCTGGTGCCTTATTCGAACTTCATCAAGTGTAGTTATTGTTATTAGTGTAATTATCATTATTATTATCATCATCATCATCATTATTACACCATTTAATAAAAAATAAAGAATAGGAAAAGGCTTGAAAATGTTAAACTAGATTTCAACAGAATGTCTGTCTTATTCAAATTATACAGGGGGGGGTGCAGAGCAACTTGCTTCTTTAGAATAACAAATAAAACAAAAGTAATGCAGATAGACATGTAATTCTTGAAACAGCATCAATTATAACATTCAAATGTTATGTTTTACAAGCTTTAAAGATGACATCCATCAGATGACGTCCATTCTGCTCAACACACTGGGTTAATCGTACTCTAAAGTTTCAGTCAATTAAGCAAATTAGCAAGTTGCTCTGCCCCCCTGTATTTAAACAGTTCTTTATAAATATAAAAATATATAAATCTGCAAAAATGATATGCCTTTTCAGTCAGTTGAGTGCCATACGTGGATGATCATGTCTCGAAAGAGGCATGACTGACTGGGCAGAGGATTATCCCACAGTAGGTAGCCATTGCTTTCTGCGATAAACTGGTTGCCAGCCAAGGCTATAGAATTCAATTTATCCTATTACTTGACTCATAGCTAGATGGGGAAGAGAGGTATTATATTATTAAGTAGTAATTTGTGGGGGGCCAGTTTAAATTTTATAACAATGTAAAACCGACCCCCCCTTTATACCCAGTAGAACCTTTAATCATGTTTTCAACTATTATATGTAGTCTATTAAGTGACATACGTGATACACACTTTGGGCGGTCATGTCCGACTGGGCAGAAGATTATCCCACAGTAAGTTACCATTGCTTTCTGCGGTAGACTGGTTGCCAGCCAAGGCTATAGAACCTAATCTGTCCTATTATTTAACCCACGGATTAATACCTTTCCCAAGGGTATTTGTGCGTAAGTGAATGCGAAGAAGAATTCAACTGGAATTCGAAGTCGGCTTGTAACGGAAAAAGAAATGTCTGTGCTGTTAATGAAAGGGAAGGAACAGCCGCCAGCGAGAAGGCCTGCAAAGTGAAACGTACCTAATATAATGCTGATTTTGTGCCTCTTGGAATTGTCCCTTCGTTGGTTAGTTACTAAAAGGAATCAAAGAGATTAATATGATCAAAGAGATTAGTATGAATCTTATCGGAATCTGCCGTCATTATGTTCATTCCACCGGACCGGGAAATTAGTAAATTTGCTGCATAACAATCCTTAAGCGTTTTAAGGATCGACAAGTCCGTAGATTCTGAATATTTTTTGCAGTGTATGCACCAAGGTTCTAAAAATTGCAAGTGTTTGGAATAAAAATGTTCTGCAAGTTTCGTTGACGCCACACCGTTGTGTCTGACATTATATCTGTGTCCATTGAAACCAATATAAATCGGATGTGCGTTGTGGTACAGTGGATATCGGCTCGGAATGAGAAACCGGGTAGCCGAGTTCGAATTCCAGTTGAATCCATTTTATTCACTTACGCGCAAATACCCTTGGGAAAGGTATTAATCCGTCTCTTCCTTCCGGATATGGGTTAAACAGCAGGACAGATTGGGTTCTATAGCCTTGGTCGGCAACCAGTCTACCGCAGAAAGCAATGGCAACCTACTGCGGGATAATCTTCTGCCCAGTCAGTCATGTCTCTTTCGAGACATGATCGCCCAAGCTGTGTATCACGTATGGCACTTAACTGACTGATATTTAATGGCAATCAGTACATTTGCCACCCTCTGTAGGAAACGTGATGTTTCTTTTTGAATTTGTGATAGAATTAACTTGAGCCATGTTGTTGCACAACGAACAGGATTTTCTTTTTCTATGAGCGTTTCCGGAAGTACAACAATCCAAAACTCCAATGTTGTTTTGAATGAGAACGATTATATTTGTTAAAATCTTTCTGATGTTTTTATTTCTTTTGAAAGAAACTATACGCGGGTTGAAGAAAATCTCTTTAAAACCTGGCTTTTCAATCTGTTCATAGCTGTCGTTTACTTTTTTCGAAATTCAAGCAAACTTTCGGTGCTAGTTGATGATTAGTGAGATTTTGTCATCACTTTTATTGTATTTTTCCGGTGTCTTGTATAAAATTATAGTAATCTTCATTTTTTACTATTTCATTGGCAAATCTGTTCAGTCACAAATCATGAGAGTTGCGCTTAAGATAACTTCGAATAAAATTATTAGCATGCTTCTAATAATATTTTACCTCCGTTCAAATTCGCCTTAGGCGTAAAAATTGGCACTTTGCGTTTGATGTTATGGCGTAATAAGGCTAATCGTAATAAGGTTAATCATACTTTAGGTAAATGTGTAATGACGTAGGCTTGCAAAATAATTTGGTCATTAGACGATTTCTTGGGAACTTTAATGCCTAAATGTTCAACACTAGCTTTGGAGTTACTGAAGTAAATATTATTTGTGATCAAAGATTATTCTTTTGTGTAAAAGTATCACCCAATTGCAGAAAAGTTTGAAAGATTTCTTGTTTGCATTCGCAGATGAAGAAAATAGGATCAATAAATCACAGCCAAATGACCGGTTCATGGCTGTGATTTGAGAGCTTCAAATAGTTTTTCTCCGAAACTTGTCATACTTTTTCAAAATTAGTGGTCATGAGGGTCCCCTTTGCACATCCTTTAATTTGGTGGAAAAGCATTTTTCCAAATTCATCGAGTTGCTTTTCAGTTCAATCTAATTTATTTATGATAGTTTAAACATAGCTGTATCTTACGAACTCATGATTGCCTTTTGGTCACCATGGATCTCACGTCTCTTTATTTTAATATGGATCACGATGAATGGATTGAGAGGTCTGCAAAAAAGCTCTTGAGAAACACAAAAACAAGTCCATTCCCTCAATCTCTATCTGTAGACTTATAAATTTTGTCTTCGAAAGTAACACGATCAGGTCAAAGCTTTTCCCCAAAATTAAAGAATGTACAATGGGCATCCCCATGGCCTTAACTTTGTGAATATAGGAATGAAAACGAAAATCGATCAGCTAAAGAGAAAAAAAGTAAGCAATACGACTGAAAACTCAAAGAAGCAGACACTATAAAAAACGATCAAGATTTTACAGACAGAACAATATCTTTCAAATCGATGCAAAAATTTTACAAAGAAATAAGCAAACAAAAAAATGAAATGACACCAACCACAACAATGGACAAAATTATAGTTTAGGGAAAAATATGGACTTGGCCCCTCAAGAAGATAAAGAAGATGGAATTACGCAAGAATTAGAAGAGGTGAAAAATAAACCGGAATAAACATAGGTGAGAACCACAGAAAGGATTTCGAATGTGCATTGAAAAAAAAAAAAAACACAACTTGAAAACCTCCCGGGATAAATAAAATTCCTAAATGTTGTCTGTTATCTAAAAAAAGTGGCCAAAGAACTTTCAAGAAATGTCAATGATTCTAGTATAATTCAGACATGGGTAATCAAAGGAATTACCTTTTTTCTACCCAAGCATTGTGACACAAATATCTTTAAAAATAGACTAATTAGATGTCTTCTCATTACTTACAAACGTTGACATATATTCTCACAAAACAGGCTTATCTATTCTTGACATACTATCCCTTGAAAAAAAGGGGTGAAAACGTGGCTATTACGGATGTCAGTCAGTTAAGTGCCATACGTGATACACGATTTGGGAGATCATGTCTCAAAAGAGACATGACTGACTGGGCAGAAAATTATCCCTTAGGATGTTGCCATTGCTTTCTGAGGTAGACTGGTTACCAGCCAAGGCTATAGAACCCAATCTGTCCTGTTATTTGACTCATAGCTAGAGGGGGAAGAAATGTATTATATTATTAAGTAGTAATTAGTGGGGGATCAGTTTATTACTTCATAAGAATATAAAACTGATCCCCCACTTTGTGCCCAGTAGAAGTCTTGATCATGTTTTCAGCTATTATATTCAGTCAGGTAAGTGCCAGACGTGATACACGATTTGGGCGATCATGTCTCAAAAGAGACATGACTGACTGGGCAGAAAATTATCCCTTAGGATGTTGCCATTGCTTTCTGAGGTAGACTGGTTGGCAGCCAAGGCTATAGAACCCAATCTGTTCTATTATTTAACCCATAACTGGCGGGAAGAGACGGATGAATACCTTTCCCAAGGGTATTTGTGCGTAAGTGAATGCAAGAAATTCAACTGTAATTCGAAATCAGCTCCTCAATTTCTTGTTCCGAGCCGTTATTTACTGCACCATGACGCACTTCCGGATATAAAGACTAAATACTTATAATTAATAAAAATGATTTTAGACATTTGCCTCAGTACTACATGGATATATTATCGCAAGACATTTGATAGTCAACCCTATTCTTGGATTTTAAAGTCTTCAAATATGTATCACCCGTGATCAACAATTTCATCAACAACACTTCACCTCAATCATATAAATAGAATCTATAAGTCTTGTGAAATAAGCATCAAGAGAAGAATATCAGGAAACCATAAAACATCTCATCTTAGGACGTTCTGTATTTGCCCCAAATAAATATAACAACTGTCACGATAGAGTGGGGTGATATTTTCACTAGACAATGTGCAAACACTTTGGAAAAGATGTGAACAAACACTCGTATTAACTTCACCCTGCACCATTTACAGAAATAGAAGACATTACTATCCTTTGGAATTAAACCATCTTCATAGACAGCAAAATTGAAGCAGATAAGTTTGACAAAAACGTGTCTGCTAGATGACATAGCTTACGCAGCCGACTCTAACATAGCGACCAAGAAATTTGAAAAACTTTCGAAGAATATTACCAGTCATAGTATGTGCGCTTGGAATTATAAAAAATAGAAACACAACAACAAATTTTAAAAATCGCCAAAAATCCAAGTTTAAGAGAAATACAAAAATATCTTGATAAGCCCACGCACTAAGAAGAACTTGATCCATGTAACGCTATTGATGTTATGAGATTTAAAAAAAAACAAATAATAAAATGTAGCCATAAAAACACACCACTACCTGCCATATGTCTTTCCTAAGACTTGGTAGGTAGAGTGAGAAAAAGAAAAAGAAGAAAGACAAGAATAAAAAGAAGGAGAAATAAGAGAATATCATGCCAGAAACTTGACACTGGGTAACAAATATACGAGACAAAATTTGCCGATTATCGGACCCAGTCTGACAAAGGTAGACAAGTTCAATCCAAATGTGCGCAATATAGCTTTAAAAATATTAAACTTAAAATTTCATACTGAATAATTCTGCACCCTAACATTTTCATCAGTGCACGGATGTGGATAAAATTAAAATGAAATTGTTACAAAAACATTAACGTATATTTTTGGAATAATAAACAATTTAAATGTTACTTTCTTTTACCTTTTTAACTAAATATATAAAATAAAAATCTTGTCTATTATTTGAATGATGTGTTTTGTTCAGTTTTTAGAATAAAAAAATGTAATTCATAAAAGATGTAGTGATATGAAAATTCGACTACATCCGGTGAGATAGCGACTGCAACCGAGTTGCCAAGTCGGTATCGATCACATTGCAGATTCTGTCAAGAACCTGAGGTGAATAGCAGGTGAATAAATGTGGCAGTAGTATTCAGTACACGGACGGATGGTAGATTTATATATGTGCAGGAGGGACTGAGATGGGAAAAATATCCTGGCCCTGCACAGTAAACCGACCTTCTTAGCAGCGGATTTAGCAATGGATTCGATATAGTCATTCCACTTGAGGTCCGCTGGAAGTGTGAGACCAAGGAGGCGTAGTGTTTTACTCTCAGGGAAGCAAGCCTGTTCTATGCTAACGGGGTGTAGGAGCGATTGTCTATGATGGTTAATAGAGAGCAGCTTTGTTTTGGAAGCATTAAATTTTACGAGCCATTTCTTACACCAATCCACCACGGATTGGAGGTCCTTCTCAAGCTCGGTAGCAAGGTTCGCTTTGTCAACCTCAGCAGATTTTTGGTCAAGGCGAGAGTAAACGGCGGAGTCGTCGGCGTACATGCCTACTTGGGATCTAATTACGTCGGGAGATCGTTGTAAATCAGAAAGAGCGTAGTATCTAGAATCGAGCCTTGAGGGACACCAGCGTTCGTACGGTAGTTTTGGGAGGCATGTCCGTTTAATACTACCTTCATTGTGCGATTAGAGAGTAATAAGATTTGTGTATTCTCTGGAGCTATCATAGATTTATGGAATATTTTGTAGGCTTGCTAGTCCAGTGTAAGTTTTAATAGAAATATTTTGGAATGAAAAGAAATAATAATATTCATGGTTTTAAAAGAATCACGCATAATTTTAATTTTCTACTTTTAATGTGACGCATTTAAATAGATTTGAGGGAATTGTATAGCGACTTAATGAGCCTAGCTCAAATACAGCACTTGACCGCACGTATGGAATACGTATATATATATATATATATATATATAGTGTATCGAGGCAGCAGATAATTTTCTAAACATACTGTTTAATATAAGATACAATGAATGTTTATTATGTTTAATCATAAGCCGTTCTAAACGTCGTATCTTGGCTTTAATTTCAGGTGAAAATAAAGAGAAAAATTCTCCAATATTTGGATAATTTTTATTAAGTTGGTTCTAAACTTTCGGCTCACATGAGCCATCTTCAGAGAGGTTACAAGGAAGTTAACATAAAAACATCCATCATCAAAGACGATTTTATCTTGTGTTGATATAAAAATGTTGTTTAATTGTACTCTGATCAGAACATTTCTTAGAAAAACATAGTCATGTAGGTAATATCAGACAGATTTTAGTCAATAATACAATAATCTTCACTCATACACACAGTAAAACGAACCTTCAGATATTGCAGGCCATTTACATTAAATCCAAACAAACCCCACTAAATAAAATCACGTTTAAATCTGATCATAATACATTACATTGCATTTAAATATATGGTTCTGTTATCATTTCGAGCTCTCACGCGGTTTGACGTCATAGAACCGCATGACAAATTTACGAACTGCGTTTGCTATTTTTGGTAACTGTTATCGTTGCTTAGCAAAGTTTTATGTTCAACAGCGAGCTTCGGTCTGGAAACATCGGAAACTTTTTCATGTTACAATTTGCAAAATGTCTTCCCATCTCCATGCAAAGCATTTACCTCTTCTTACTAGGCTTCATGTTATTTTCGGTAGGTTGTCGTATTCATTTTTTTATTTCCCAAATATATTTAGATAGAGCAGTGATAGTTCGATACCTACTCAATCTGAACGATTGTGCCTTTTAGATATGAAACCTGTCGAACCAATACCATTTATCTTAAGGAAGCACTCCACCTGATCTTTCACTTACTCTATAACATTGTTAGAAAAACATTACTCACTTGAGGGCCAACCTTTTTGTTTTATTTGAAGATTTACCCCTCAAAACCTTTTGGGTTTGCCTCTTAATAATTCATTGTGACTAATATTTATTGTATTCAATTTATTGTATTGTATAGGAGATTAATGGTTACTTATATAAAATTGAATCTTATTGAAAATAATCCCTCTAAATGGCGCAAGTATCGAGTGATTCAACTCGTTTATACCACGTATTTTCGTACTTGAATGAAAATTAAGCAGAAATCATCTCTTATTTATTCCGTTTCATTGTCAAAAGATTTTTCTCTCTTTGTTGTTTGAAAGGAAATCTTGGCAAAAAATAAAAATCTTTCCTTTCAACCTTTTTCTTTATTCAGACCCAGACTCTGATTTTCTCTTCATATTATTGTCTTTCCCAGTGTGATCAATCCGACCTGGATGACTCTTCACTGTAATCTAGCCAGCAATAAATTTCAACTCAGGTTTTAACCTTGTAATTTTCTGTATAAGCAATCTTCTCTCTGAAAACTATGTCTCCTAAATCAAATGTTAGTTTGATAGCCTTGAATATAATCGCTATTAAGTTCTCCCCTAAAATCCAATTCATAAATATAGCATTGAGCCAATACAGACTTTACTCATATCTGAAATCAAAAGGGATCGGTAATTTTTAAATTCGTCTCTTTAGTCGCGTGATAGCAGAATTGGGCTTTACTTAGAGCCCAATAACAGCGGCCTTGTGAAAAACCAAATGAATTTCGTAACTGACGTCGAAATAGATTTCGCTAAGGAGACCGGTGTCTTCAACTGGGAAGAAATCTTCAAATGAATAGTAAGTGGCAGGTATACAGAATAATCAGCAATCGATCTGATACTTAGATACCTTTAAACTAAATTATTCCAGATCGAGGCGGACCGAAAGTAACCAATCAATAAATGCAAAACACTTCCCGGTGACCAATCAATGACTAGATAACACTTCATAACCACCAATCAATGACGAGTGCTTTATGCTTCACAAGAAGAACAGATCAATAATTATTATTGACTTTTCCATACGGATAGAACAGAATATAATGGCGATTTCAAATTGTAGAAATTATGTCATTCATTATTTCTTCTTCTTTATCAACGCAAGTTTTCACTTTTGATAGCCTCTTGAGAATATTTTGGTCAGTTGACAAAAATGAAGCCTTTCGGTTTTTATATCATAGAGAAATTTCGATATCTCACGTTTACGCATTTATATATGACATTGCAGTAACTATAATGGATTCGGTAAAAGATAGATTTCAAAATGGAGAACGAAATTAAACGAAGGAAGACCGAGAAAGATAAAGGGAAAGAAAGAGAAATAAATTATGGCAAAAAAGAAAAGAAAACGAGCACTAAAATAAAAAAAAATATTTTAAATCAAACTGAATTCTACATTCAATGTATGTATTTTTTAAATGTATGTATTTTGTCTGACTTCAGAAAGTGATATCAGAATTTGATGAATTATTCTTACCATTGTCTTTATTTTTATCCTTTTTTACACAATCAAGTAGATATTTATGAAATTTTAATTAGCCTAATACACTGCCATGCTATTTCAGTACCAGTTAGAATCGAATGTATTATAATAAAGAATTATTAATGCCCATTTTTCGACATGGTTAGATGTAAGCATAAACATTCTTTTCTTCTCCACTTATGATTTACGTTTGGACACGAGTTTCGAGGAAACAGTTCTGTCTATCTATCCTTTAATGAACCAAAAGTGATCGGCTTTATGACTATCTTTCCAATTCTTTCAAACTGCTGCTGGTTAAAATTTAATGATTTTGATGATGTAATTAATAAAATGCTACGCTATATTTGCCATGAAACCCACGTCCAAAAGCTTTACAAATGTTATCTTTGAAGAAACACATCACTTATCTGTACAATTTATTCCCATGACGTGGCGAATTGTGTATTTTTTACTGTAATGGCAAGTAAATCCGGTTTTTCGAATAGTGAGTTTCAAATGCCCTTAACCGGTAGAGGATTAAACACAAAATTACAATCCATCCGCTCATTAAATTCAACCTTTTACAAAACTAAGGCGAGCTTAGTTACTATCGATTGAATTATTTATTCTTATAACACTAACATTAAAAAAAAAATGTATATAAAGTAATCTCATATTATGTGCCTACAAAATTAGAAAATTGATTTCCGTGTCAGAAATGAAAAAGGGACACAATAATTTTTGAGGGAAAAATTACATAAAAAAACTTCTCTGGGGTTCAACAAAAGAGAAAGTCACAATTTTTAACTTGAAAGAAAATGTTAATACAATACCAAGATTGTTCAAACTTAACGCATTCATGAAGATAATATGGAATAAAATACCAAAGTACTAAAAAGTACATAAAAGCAAGAATATATTTTAGCGCACCAAACAAATTCATTGAAAATAACAATGATTTTCTAAGTTACTTGCTAATAATTGCATAACATAGTCAATATCAATATTCGTATATCCGGATATAACAAATGAAAGATTTCGCAATTACATTAAAATATACAAGAGAAATTCTTTTCAACACAGAAATGCAAATCCTAAAACCACAGATGATTTAACTTTAATTCATTTTTTCTTAAACTGTCTAAAAAAGATTGAAATTATGAATACGCGTGTAAAGCCTATAAACATAGCACCGGAAGATACAACTGCGCATGCCCAGTTTTTATGAGCTATTAAATGCGTTACGGTTTCGATTTTGCTTCCCGGACACTTCTGATGAGAGATGTCAGAGGCTATACTCTATTTCGTCGGCCAATGCCGCCGGGATTATTTGAGAAGTGGACAGTGACAAGGCGCAAAATATTCAATCAATAGCTGGACATTATCTATTCACTGAACGAAAACATTTGCTTGAGTTGATATTGCTCTTATCGAAAGTTGGTCATCCATACAATCGAACCCACTCAGGCTGAAGATTACACTTTGCCCTAGTACATGTGGGGTTGCATTTTAAAGTGCCGTGGCGACCGTCGCCATATGTCTAGTGCAAAGCACGGTAACGCGTTCAGCTTACGACAAAGGTGTAGATCTAAAAGTAACAGAGAGTGAATGTGACTTTGCTTGGGTTCAAGTCCAGAGCATCGGTACAATCGAAGCAGAACCAAACCGAAAAACTATCATAGAACAAAAAAGATAAAATATATTTTTTATTACATTATCGCCTTTGGCATTGTCGGATATTAAAATATTTTCTTGGCAATATTAACCGTTCGTTTATAAAGAAACGTGCACCGTTAATTGGCCTAGCAAATTCTCCTCCTTTCGGTAGAAATTTACTAAATTTTTTCAATAAAAACAATTTCTCATGTCCAAGATCTTTCATCTCTCTTTCCGGTATCGATGCGGGCGTCCTTTTTAAGCTTCCCTTTGAAGACGTGTTGAATGTCAACATATTGCTTATATTATAATACACACAGCCAATCTCCCTGAACACATCACCTTACCTGCACACATAACTTATTACACTGCCGTCTAAAATGACAAAAACATTTATAAATGAACTTACTTTTGAGTATCTTGCATTAAAGCATAAAAAGATAATCCAAACCACTGAGTGGGACATGAGAGTAATATATATATTTATATATATATATATCTTATATAATAAATGGAACTTTGTGTGTGTGTTTGTGTCCGTTACCTATAGACTCCGAAACGGCTGAACCTATTTTCTTGAAAATTTACTCGGTTGTAATATAAGCGTCCGCAAGTGTTCTTAGCTAGGTTTTGTGTCGAGGTACCCTCGATAAATATCGAAAATTGATAATCGAAAAAATCGGGTTATAGAAGGAGTGGTCCGATTTTAATCAAATTTGATACACTCATAAACAAAGACATACGAAACGATATTCAGAAGTTTCAAGGTTGCCGTTATTACAATAGCACAGAAGAACGATAATATATATTGTCATCCGCAGACAGATCTGTTTCGCTGCATCACAGCTCATCAGTACGGTTAGACTCCGATTGCTTTTTTACCCAGGATCGAAACCCGACCGATTTGGCGTCAGTCGGCGACTCTACTCCTGAGCCACGGGGTGTTCGGTGGAAGAAGGCAGTCTTTTTAGCGCATATCATATTACGCACCCAATAGCTAGCGTGCTCAAATTCATTTTTACTGAATGAGCGATATATATATATATATATATATATATATATATATATATTCCCATCGCTCATTCAGTGAAATGAATTAGAGCGCTCCAGCTATTGGGCATGTATAATGCGCTAAAAAGTCTGCCTACTTCCACCGAACGCCCATAGCCCAGGGTAGAATCGCCGACTGACGCCATTTCGGTCAGGTTTCAATCTTAGGTAAAAAGCAATCGGAGTCTAACCGTACTGATGAGCTGTGATACGGCGAAACAGATCTGTCTGCGGATGACAATATATATATATATATATATATATATATATATATATATATAAGTCAAGATGTTTGTGTGTGTGTCTGTTTATCTCTCTGTATATCCTATATACAAATCCACAATTTTTCGCCGATTCTCACCAAATTTCACACAAATATTCTTTAGGCTGAGTCTGAGCTCCAGGAACATGGATTAGCTTTAAAGCTTTCATTACACCCGAGGACCGCCGGGCTATACTGCTAGTATATATATATAACTTACACACCACTTTCCATTGACAACACCATCCACCCAAATACCAATCTAGAACCTCAAACAAAAACCAAATCTATCATATTGTCAAATGTAACATCTTATTTTTGGAGAGTAAATAAAATACTGCTGGAGAGTCCTTAATTTAAATACATTTATAAAGGATACAAATCAAATTATGAGTAATGACAAAAGCCTTCAATAAAATTAATATATTTTAGCTTTGATATTTATATGATATTTATGGTTCAAGAATAACATGAAAATACCGAAGTGGATTCTCAATTTGGCAAAAAAGTTATTCTAATGATCTGAATAAAATATTTCCGCTTCAAGAATAACAAGAAGATATAAATTGGTTTCTCCCTTTGGAAGTAAATTGTTTTGTAATGATCTTAATAAAAAATACGATTCCAGAATAAAACTAATGCAAAGAAATTGTGTTCTTCCTTTGGTAATAAATTTCATACTAATCTAAATAAAATATTTAAGGTTATGTAAGTTCTCTAAGAAAGACTGAAAAAAAAAAGGTTTGTTTTTTAGAAATTAGTGGAAACGAAGTGCTTTCCTTTATTAGTATTGATGCGGGCGTCGTTCTTAAGCTTTCCTTTGAAGTAGTGTTGAATGTCAACATATTGATTATATAATTATTTTCTTTTTTAGTTATATTTCTTTCAGGTGAATCCGTTGCATTCACTTACGCGCCGATATCCCTGAGAAAGGGATTAATTCGTCCCTTTCATCTATGGGTTAAGTAGCAAAACACATTTGATTCTGTAGTCTTGGTGGGCAGCCAGTCTACCGTAGAAATTAATGGCAAACTACTGCGGGAAAATCTTCTGCCAGTCAGCCATGTTTCTTTTGAGACAAGCGTGTATCACGTATGGTAATTTACTAACTGTGTTATACAATTTAGTTGTTACGGTTGTTTAAAGTCTTCAAATGGTATGGTTTCTGTCATTTGGTACAGCTCTTTCTGATTGCGTAGCGCCAGTTTACGCGGCTTGAAGAAGAATTGTCCTTGCTAAGACTTGCAGGCTTCATTGACTCGAACCCACCTTGATTTTCTGTCCTAAAAAAGGGGTTGCATATAGCTGATAACAGATATTTATGAGTCTGTCGCTGTAAATATCATCCAAATTAAAGTCTCGATCTTACGAGGATATTCAGGAGCATGACTGGAGGTTTTAGGTTAATGTTTTGGTTTTCACTCTAAAAATATTTTCATGGCTTCTGCTCCGACGAACTTAAGTCACTGGAGACCCTGTCACAGGAGTTTACTCGTGCCACCAGACTGGCAACTGGGTTTCACCCATTCACAGTTAGAGCAACCAAATGCAGACAACAGTTCTACTCCACCAGTTTCTTTTTTCGCACTTCTTGCCTGTGGAAGTAGCTTCCATATTATTACTTTCCTGACGGCTACAACCTCCAGGAATTTAAATGCAATGTCAATACACATCTCTTATCCAATTGACTCCAGTTCTTTCTACATCCCCCTGTATGTCTTTTCCACTCTCTTTATCTTTGCGACAGTCATCACACCTGTATTCTCATCCTTCTCTTGCTCCTTTCTCTTTCTCTTTACTCTCTTCCTATCTAATCTTTTCACTCTTATGTAGACCCTGCAAATCAGTGGCGTTACCGCCTTGCTTGGGGTGAAACGATATATATATATATATATATATATATATATATATATATATATATATATATATATGTAACTTACACATCACTTTCCATTCACAACACCATCAATACAAACACCACTCTAGAACCCCTCACAAAGACCAAATCTATCATATTGTCAAATTTAAAACCTTATTTTTGAAGAGTAAATAAAGCACTATTGGAGTGTCCTAAACTTAAATACATTTATATAAAATACAAGTCAAATTATGAATGATGACAAAAGTCTTCAATAATATTAATATATTTTAGCTTTGTTGAAGATATTTATTGTTCAAGAATAACATGAAAATACGTAAGTGGATTCTCTATTTGGCAAAAAAAGTTATTTTAATGATCTGAATAATATATTTCCTTTTCAAGAATAACAAGAAAATATAAATTGGTTTCTCCCTTTGGAAGTAAATTGTTTTGTAATGATCTGAATAAAAAAATACGATTCCAGTATAAAACTAATATAAAGAAATTGTGTTCTTCCTTTGGTAATAAATTTTATATTAATCTGAATAAAATATTTAAGCTTCATACTTCAAGTATAAAACGAGATTTCGGAATTGGTGTGTCTCTTTGGCAATAAGTTTTGTAAGGGTCTGGAAAAACGTTTAAGGCTAAAAAAAAACATGAAAATACTGAATTTGTTTTTAATGATCATTGAAGTTTTAATAAAACATCAGAATACCGTATTTTTCTACCTTTGGCAATAAACCTTTCTAATGATTCGAATACAACATTTAATTTAAAGAATAACACAAAAATACGGAATCGTTTCTCCCTTCGACAATAATTTTTTGTAGTGATCTGAGTAAAATAAATTAATGTTGAAGAATAGCAGAGATATAGGTAATTGATTTTTCTCTTGGCAATAAAATAAATATTCAAATGATTTGAATAAAATATTAACGGTTCAATAATAACACGAAAATACAGAATTGTCTTTCTTTTTAGATATAAATTTGCTAATAATCTGAATAAAATCTTTAAGTTGCAAAAATATCACGTAAATACGTAAATGATTATTCTCTTTGTCAAATATGTTTTCTAATAATCTGAATAAAACGTTTATAGTTCAAGAATAATAGAATACTGTTATCATATGTTGTTAGGCGCTCCCGCTGTTCATCTCAGTGTTCTCGACAGGCTCCAAAGAAGAAACTGTAATGAGATTGATCCCAATTTGGCAGCTCGACTTCAGTCACTTTCTCACCGGCGGGATGTGGCTTTCCTCACTCCCTTCTACAAATATTTTCATGGCTTCTGCTCCGGCGAACTTAGATCACTGGTGCGCTCTCCACAAGAATTGTTTTGTGCAACCAGCCTGGCAACAAGGTCCCACCCTTTTAGAGTTAAATCAACCAAATGCAGGCGACAATTCTACTCCATCTGCTTCTTTTCTCGCACCTCCCGCCTGTGAAACTCCCTTCCGTATACTTGCTTTCCTGACGGCTACAGAATTTAAATGCAATGTCAATTCCCATCTCTAATTCATTTAACTCCAGTCCTTTTCACATAACCCAGGGTATCTTTTTCTTTTACTTTCTCTCTACTTGTCCTCACACCTGTGTTCCCATCCTTCTCTTGCTTTTTCTCTGACAACCAATGGAATTGGTCCGTCTTTCTTTTCACTCTCCTCCTGCCTAAACCTTTACTCTCTTATATAGTCCTCAGCGCATCAGCGGCGGTATAGCCTTGCTTGGGTGAAACGATTAAAAAAGACATAGGTAATTGGTTTTTCCGTTTCTTAATAAATATTTCTAATGATTTGAATAAATCAGTTAATGTTCAAGAATAACGCGAATAAATATAATTAGTTTCTCTCTTTCGCAGTAAAGTGTTTTTGATGATCTGTGTAAAATATTTTAGGCTTAAGTATAACAACGAAAATAAAAAATTAGTTTCTTTTTTATCATCTAATGATTTGATTATAATATTTACGGTTTAAGAATAACACGAATTTTCGGCATTACTTTATCTTTTGGAAATAAAATTTTTTAATGGCCTGAATTTGAAAATAAAGCTTTAAATTTCAAGAGTAGCGCAAAAATACAGAATTGTTTGTCCCTATGTCGATAAAGTTTTTTTTAATGATCTGAATAAAACAATTATGTTTCACGAATAAAACGAAAATAAGGAATTGATTTTTCTTTTGGCAATAAAGTATTGTAATGAATAAATCATTAAAGTTTCAATAATAACACCAAAATATGCAACTAGTTTCTCCCTTTGGCAATACCGTGTTTTCTAAAGATTTGAATAAAAGATTTTCAGTTCAAGTATAACACGGAAATACGGAATTGTTTTTTCCTTGGGCAACAAATTTTTCTAATGATATGAATAAAGCGTTTGATTTTCAAGAATAGTTCGAAAAATGCGAAGTTCGTTTCTCTCTTTGGCTATGCAATTTTGTAATGATCTGAAAAAACAATTTAAATTTCAAGAACAACACGGAAATATGGTTGTGGGTTCTTTATTTTGCCATAATATTTTCTTATAATCTGAGTAAAACATTTAATATTCAAAGATTAACAAGGAATAGGTATTTGGTTTCTCTCTTTGGCAATAATGTTTCTTAATGATTTGAATAAAATATTTATGGTTAAAAAATAATACAAAAATACGGAAGTGGTTTCGATTTTTGACAATAAAGGTTTCTAATAAGCTTAATAAAAGAGATAACTGGTTTCTCCAATTAGCAACAAAGTTTTCTAATCAGCAGAATAATCAGCCTTAGAAATCAAAGTAAAATATTAAACAAAAGGAACAAAACAGTGGGAAAATATACACATGCGAACAAATGACCAAAAATCTGTTTTGCTACGCAAATAACAACAAAATCAAATAAGCACAACACAAAACACAAAAACTACCATTTATAAATAATATATAAATATACAAACACTCAATCAGGACAAAAAACTGGAAATGATATAACAACCACAAAACAGAAAAATTCACACAGAAAGGCCCACAAACACAAATAGACACAAAAACACAAACACTCAACAATAACATAAAAAAGAAATCCTTTAAGCAGTCATATACACCAACACGGTAAGAAAAGCTCAAGCCAACACAGTAAAAAGAGATCAATAAAGTAAAAAGTGATCAATCTAAATGACAAGAACAAACCAACTAAAAAGCAATTAAGCGAACACCCAGTCAGTATAAAGCAACTAAGTGGGCACCCAATCAAATGTATATTATAAAGCAATAAAATGAAATCAAACACCTGTACAATAAAAAGGAAATCAACTAACCGCAAATAACATTAAAAAAGAAGTAACACAAAGCAATCAAAACAACCACAGGTAGACCACTCCAACAACAAAATATGAAATTACACCATTACACCATAAATAAGGAAAAACCCGGGACAACAGAGCAGATCAAAAATCTAGCCCTGATGGTCTATTCGAAGTCAGCATTTACCTGCTCAGTTAAGCGACAAATTTCTCTGCATTAATCCTATATATATAAATGTAAACTTATCGCTATACTCGTTTCGAAAAACCCTCGGAGTATATAGGCGGAAGGAAAAATGGTAATAAAAAAAGAGAAAGAGCTAAGCACTTGAACATCAGTCAAAGTAATTAGACCAAAGAAAAAAACCCGAGACGAGTAACCTGAAACAAAAAGCGCTCAATACACAAGTAGAGCAAACAAAGAAAGTAACTAATCTAAAGAGCCAACGAACCTACCAAGGTTTCACTTAACCGGATCTTCAGGGAAGGCTACCTTCCCTGAAGATCCGGTTAGTTACTTTCTTTGTGTATATATATATATATATATATATATATATATATATATATTGACACTGTGTTCGACATCGAGTAGCGACAGTCTGTTTCACAACATACTTGAAAACTTGCGTTCAAATATGAAAAAAGTTGTCACTACTCGATGTTGTCCTCAGTGTCCACTTTTATACTTACATGCTCTCTATCTCTGAAATTGAGCAATTTTACTAATAAATGTAGTGCACCGTAAAACTATATTATATCATGTATATAAATATATATATACACACACATATATGTTTTCTCACCGGATCGTTTCAACCGGTACAGCGAAGCAATTATGAGAGAAAGAAAAGCTTTGCCAGGATTCGTCATTGGCGGCCACAATCCCAACAGTATCAGATACACGGATGACACAGTGCTGATAGCAGACACGGAAAGTAAAACGCAGGACCGTCTACAGAAGTTAGCAAAAGAAAGTGAAAAAAAGTGTTGAGAAAACTGAATGTATCGTCATTAGAAAAAAAGAGGAGACCCATATCCCAACAGCAAGTTGGAGAATCTAAAATAAAACAAGTAAAAAAAAAGTCAAATGCTTGAGAAGTGTTTTGACAGAGGATGGAAAATGCGACACGGATATCCAAAGATGCATTGCCATGACCAAAGACGCATTTTTCGAGCACTGAAAGACAGAAAAATATCCTTAGAAACAAAGAAAAGAGTGCTGGATTGCTACGGGACATCTGTCCTTCTGTATCGAAGTGAATTTTGGACGATCTCATGAAAGATAAAGAAGAGACTTGAGGCAGCAGAAATGTGGTTTTACAGAAGGATGCTGAGGATACCATGGACAGAGCACGTGTGCAACGATGAGGTGTTGGAAAGGATGCAAACGAGAAGGAAACTGATGATAAATATCAGGAAGAGACAAATGAAGTTCCTGGAACACATAATGAGGAAGGAGGGCCTTGAGAAATTAATACACACAGTTCGGATAAATGGAAGAAGAGACAGGGGAAGGCAGCGCGAGACGTCTGAGCAAATGGTTGACGGAGCGGGGCTTGGAAGAGATACAAAAGGAAAAATTAGTGAGAGCGACAAGAGACAGAGCGAAGTGAAAGTCAATGATCGCCTACGTCCTGAAGGAACACGGCACATGAAGAAGAAAATATGTGTGTGTGAGTGTGCGCGTGTGTATTAATAATGCAGACATGTTTATGTTTACAATAATCTGTTTTAATTCTCCTGAAAAACTTCAGCTTAACATCAAGAAGAGAATTAGAGAAATAAAAGTTTTAATATATATATATATAAATAAATATATATATATATATATATATCGATGAAGGGCAATAAACAATTGTCCTCAAAAGCACGAAGCAACAAAAAATGCTCAATACGATCCTAAGGAAATAGAGCAAAAATGCACTTCCGGTGTTGGTATATTTAGGGGTAACATCCATTTCTTTTCGTGTCTGAAGAGACCTAAAGGATCTTAAACGTGATTGGGGTGGTTCTAAAAGTATTATAACCTTTTCTTTTGCGCTGACTCACAAGATTTTCATAGATTTTCGTGGCATGGCAATAACACTAAAAGTTCCTTGCCTGTCACTCATAATTTATTTTTACACAGATGATCGACAGTTATACAAAATGGTGCCAGGTTTGAATGTGTGTACACAACAAGCCAGTGTCATTTAATTCCTCCCTGCGTAAAAATTGGACACACTGACTTTCGTCGATGGTACGTGAACGTTTGTGAAAACAAAACTCTGGATGTGGGTCCAGTAAGGCATTGTTTAATGCCTTTCATTCATGTGTGTGGCAAGCCCTATTTATGATTGTAGTATTCAGGCTCTAATCCATCGCTGATAAAAATGGGTAATCAATGCTGGTGACTAAATGAAAAAAAGTATTTTTTAGCAGAAAGAAAGCTTGTTCTGTCCAACACAGATATTATCCTTTCTGTGCGTATTATAAGAAATAGCCAGAAGGCATTATTTTCGAAGCGTCCCTTATGTGTGTGCATGTGTATGCATAACAGTCACCCCATTTATCTAACAAACAATCATTTTTTTTAAAATCTTCTATATCATCATATGCAAAAAGAAAATTGATATTTTAAATATTTTTAGTCAGAAAAGATCATTTAAAGGTCAACATTGAAAAGATTGATTTTTACCTGAGATTAATCCTTTCTCTTTCTTTCCTTCCTTTTCTCTTTCTCTCTCTAATATATATATATATATATATATATATATATATATATAGTCATCCACAGACAGATGTGTATCGCTGTATCACAGCTCATCAGTACGGTTAGACAGGATTGAAACCTGACCGAATTGGCGTCAGTCGGCGATTCTACCTTTGAGCTATGGGCGCTCGGTAGAAGGAGGCAGACTTTTGGCGTATGATGTATAATACGTCAATAGCCAAAGTGCTCTAATTCATTACTGAATGAGCGATGCGTAGTTGCTAGAGTAGCTACTGTTTTTTGAAAGTCTATCATTCTTCCAGAGCGCTCAATCAGGGTGCGAGAGCGTATATATATATATATATATATATATATATATATATATATATATATATATGTGTGTGTGTGTGTATGTGTGTGTGCTGCTTGTCTGTGTGTATTTGTATATGCATGACTACACATACATACGTAAATATAAAATATTGAACCAAATATGAAATCATCACATCTCGCTAAATTTCATCGTTACAGATCAACGATCTAATCGGAAATGACATCTGCAGATTTTTCTTCGCACGCATACACATAGACACTTATATGAACTGACGTTATTGTCCAGCATACACCTAGACAGGCAATCGTTTCTACATAAACACACACATACACTATCACACATTTCACCGTCCCAAATCAGTCAGTCAGTTAGGTGCCATACGTTATACACGCTTTGGGCGAAAGAGACATGACTGACTGGGGAGAAGATTATCCCGCAGTAGGTTGCCATTGCTTTTTTGCGGTAGACTGGTTGCCAGCGAAGGCTATAGAAGCCAATCTGTCCTGGAATTTAACTCATAACTGGAGGGAAGAGACGGATTAATACCTTTCCCAAGGGCATTTGTGCGTGAGTGAATGCAAGAAGTTCAACTGGAATTCGAACTCGGCTTCTTGATTTCTCGTTCCGAGGCGATATTCACCGCACCTCAAGGCTAATCCTCGAATTTATCTAAGAATGATCCATTGCTTCAATAAACATGACACATACCGGACCAATAAGAACTAAGCTTAAATCACAGCATATACCGTTTCTTTGTTGTTGTTTTTTCATCATTTCTCTCGCTCTCTGAACAAGCTTTAATAAAAGTGAAATTTTTTAGCTTGAGATACGTTTCCTATTTGTTCCTTTTTCTTTATGCTGACATTGTGTGTGTTTGTAAAATGTGAATCCATGGCGCTTAATCGAATATACTTCTGATAAAAAAATAGGATCTCATCTTTTGTAAGCGTAAAAAAAAAAAAATCTTCTGTTGAAAAAAAAAAGTCGTCTCATTAGAGATTTATAAAGGCTGAATAATAAACCCTCGTGTTTTGGAATTAAAATACAGTAGAACCTGTCGTATGCAACCACTCCGACTGCCATAAAAAGCTGGTCGCATATTGCGGGTGGTCGCTCACCAAGGGCTAATAGTCATGACCTGTTTACGCCAGGAACGTATATTCCACTCATCAGAATGTACATATCAGAATTTTACTATGTAATCTGGTAATAAATAAATGAGAACATAAGAAAATAGTCTGACTTTAAAGAAATTTATTCAGCATAATTCATTTAAAAATTTTAAAAAACGTATTTACAACGGCCAACAAAAGACCAACATATTTATTCACAAAAAATATTTATTAAGTGGACTTTAAAAAGTTATTGCTTTCTTTTTTGTGCCTGTACTAGTACTAGCCATTTCTCATAAAATATGGAGGTTGGAAAAATTCGCGACATATACGGTTTCAGCTTTTTTCTTAGAAGTGAGTGATAGCAAAAGAAACTCTGCGACAATACACGGGGGGAAAAACAAAACATACAAAAAAACTGACAGTGATCGTTGGTGGGGGTACAGAAACAGAGAGATAGAGATAGATATACCCAGATAGAAATAGAGTAGATAGATACACAAAAAAATAAAGGAACAAAAGAGATAGATATTTGGGAACAGGACATAATTGTGATTTTCCCAATCCCTGAATTTATCCAAGTCAGTAGAGAGACTGCGATAAATCCCTTGAACATGTCAAATGCAATACATGTTGTACAAAACAGCCGATGTCAGGCAATGTACATTTCAACAATAAATAACAGTTTGATACAACACTACAATAACAAAACAATGAGGAACTGTTCCTGGCTTGGATCAAATCAAAATGAAATAGATTACTCATTTAGTTTCTCTTAATTTAGAAGTTCGCAATGTACGACCAAAATGGATCTTTTTTAAAGCGGTCGCTTGATCAGTGATTTTCACTCGTTGATGTTAGTCGTTGGTCGCGTTCTGGAGGTGGTCGCTCACTAAGGGTCAATTAACATTAGCAAATCGTCCGTAAATAGAAAAACGGTCGTTAACAACAGGTGGTCTCTTACGAAGAGGGTCACATACGGCAGGTTCCACTGTACATTTTCTATCATAGAACAAAATCTGTCATATCATTTCTCGTATTTATTACTCAGTTAAACAAATTCGCTATCTAGCCTTTGGATCTTTGCACGGATTTTTGTTTTTGACATTTTAAAGAATCGAATTTGCAGAGATGCCGTGGCTTATTACATTAGAAGACTTTCTACAATGTGATATTCACAAACTACGTTCTTTTGCAATATCTGTCATGTTGATTTTAAGGCATCTAATTTGGAAGAAGCTATCAATTTGCCGTCATTTTTTCAGAGTTCAGAGCGTCAGACCGTAAATTGGCTCAAGAAAAGGATTCATTAAATTATATTAGGGACCGTCTAGCAACAACCCAGAAGCATAGAGAATATAAATCTATAGATTTAGCGGTAAAAATGAACAGGAACGAGACAATAAGAGCAAAATAATTGAAAGACCATTTTAAGATGAAAATGATGAAAGTTATCCCGAAGATCATGCTTGCAGATAATTATATCTGACTAGTAGTATAGCCCGGCGTTGCTCGGGTGTAATGAAAGCTTTTATATATATATTATCGATTTTCTGCACTATTGTAAGAACTGCAACCATGAAACTTCTGAATATTGTTTTTGTCTTTGTCTTTGATTAAAATCAAACCACTCCTTCTATAACCCGATTTTTTCTATTATCGATTTTTGATATTTCTCGGGGGTTCCTCGGCACAAAATCTAAGAACACTCGCAGACGCTTATAGTACAACTGTGTAAATTTTCAAGAAAATCGGTTCAGCCGTTTCGGTGTCTATAGGTAACGAACACACACACACAGACACACACACATATACACACACACAGACAAAGTTCAATTTATAAATAAGTTTAGATTGTTAAATAAGAGTTACAGTTGCAGATAAAAACATGAAATATCGCGGTTTCTATTAATTTGGCATTGTAGCAATGTGGATCTTTCAATCCCAATTCACTTTGATATGCATAAACAAGCCAATGGGGCAACTCGAGGTGGTGTAATGGTTAGCAAGCTTGTCTCACTAGAACCATTGTAGTTGACTAGTTAGCTCGATCCTCACTGGGTTCCCCATAATTTTGACCTTGTGCCACATCTAAGCTGAGCTTAAAAAATCACATAAACATGCTACTTATAAAAGAGAGCAGTATTTATTATTAAAAAAAATAAAATAAAATGCAAGATATTGTTGAATATAAAAATTATGAATAAAGCCAAAAGTCACAAAATGTATAATTTGTATCCTAGTGAACTGGTAAATGAAAATACAATAAAAATAATTCGTAGATGAAAAATAAAAATGAAGACATTGATTCACGAAAAGGAAAAAGCACAACAAAAAATCAAAGCATATCGGGTGTTGAAGTGCCAATTCAAATAGATACGGAATCTCATTGTTTTTTGTTGGGTATTTATACTAAATAATGTTAAACTAGGCATACCAGAAGTTGTCCGGGAAAAGAGAAAAATCAAAGTCTTAAAATGTTATTGTAAACAAGAAGAAAAAATGTCTAATAGGGAAGATCTGGTTCCTAGGAGATCATAAAAAAAAAGATAGAAAACTAGGACAATATGTAAATCTTATGAGAGAAAACGATCGATACAATCATTATACTTGAAACTGTTTGGAAGGATTTTAAAAAAAAAACTTTTCGGATATTTTAACTATACGGGATGATTAAAAAAGTGCGACACAGAGATCCGAACGCGAATTAGCAGCACAAAAGATCCGTTCCAGAAGCTGAGTAAAGTATTAAGACACAGGAAACTTTCCCTAGAAACAAAGAAGAGAGTACTATTGCCATGTGACGTCGAGTTCTTCAATATGGCAGTGAATGTTGGACAATATCAACAAAGATAAAAAAAAAAAAGTTGAAGCAGCTGAAACGTGGTTCTACAGAAGGATGCTGTGGATATCGTGAACCGAGCATGTGAGCAATGATGAGGTTTTGGAAAGAATGGAAACAAAAAGGAAATTAATGCTGAGCATCAGGAAGAGACAACTGAAGTTCCTGGGACATGCTATGAGGAGGGAGGGCTTGATGAACCTGATACTAACAGGCCAGATAGAGAGGGAAAGTGACAGGAGAAAGCAACGGATAATATATTTGAAGGGTCTGATCAGGTGGATGACAGAACAGGGATTGCGTGGTGTAACAGGAGAGCTACTAGGGATAGGGAGATTTGGAAAGCCATGATCACCTACGTCCTGAAAGGACAAGGCACATTAAAGAAGAAAGGGAATGTAGATATATTGAGATTTTTTGTCCGTTGAACACCAAAAAGCGACCAGTTATTATCGATACTACTACTACTACTATTGATAATGATGATTATGATGATGCTACTGCTGCTGTTGCTGCTGCTACTGCTGCTGTTGCTGCTGCTACTGCTGCTGTTGCTGCTGCTACTGCTGCTTGTAGTAAGGTTTGTAAACGTGAATTATCATAAAAAGTTGTTGATAGTCGCTTTATGACAGAACAAAAAAGCAACAACGACAATAACAAAGCGAAAGAAAACAGCACAAAAAAGCGAGACAAACGTGTGAATTCAGAGAAAGTTTCAATAATGTTTGTTTCGGAAGGAAACTTTGATGAAATTCCAATGACAAGTAATGCTTGACTCACCAGGAGGGGGCAAAGAAGGGTTCATTGTTGTTAGCAGCAGGAGAACAAGAGAAAGGATATTTTTGGGAGTGGGGGTTGAGTGCGGGAAGAACGAATATCAGCGGATAAAATTGATATTGCTTCCATTTTGCTTTACACCCGGAGAAGAGCGCATTTAATACGGTGCAAGATTAACAATGGCCGCGACTGGCGGAAGAGGTGAAAAAAGAATTTACGAACCGAATCCTTTGCTATATTAGGAGATGAGGTAATATCTACATTATTCGGACTAAGGTTCAGATATTTCTTGCCATTTGTACGACGTTTTGGCCGTTGTAAGCTCCGGCCTTCTTCAGGGGCTAGGAATTTCGAACCGAACCCTTTGATTGTATTTCTGAGATGAGGTATTGTTTATAGTATTTACATTATTCGAAATTTGGTCCAGATCTTTCCTGCCATTTGTACGACGTTTCGGCATTGTATGCTCCAGCCTTCTTCAGGTGCTAGGAATTTCGAACTGAAAACTTTATTACAATCACTGGGGTATATGATCTTCATTACTTGGGTAGCAATGCCTCAACGGGAAGTCATGAGTTATCTCCTTTTAATAATGCAAGTTAAATGTTCATTATTGCTGTAACTTGTTAATGAACTCAAAACATTCTGGGTTAAGCCACGGGGACTAAGCAACGTCTGTATCCACTGGTCCATATGTCCTTGTTGTACAAATGGCAACAAAGACGAGGACGATAGTTCGAATAATGTAAATAGTGTAAATACTACCTCATATCAGAAATAGAGACAAATAGAATGATCTACTATTAAACGTCGTACAAATGGCAACAAAGATGGGGACAATAGTCCGAATAATGTAAACACTGTAAATACAACCTCATCTCAGAAATATAGACTAATAGAATGATCTAATATTAAATATCGTACAAATGGCAACAAAGATGAGGACAATAGTCAGAATAATGTAAATAGTGTAAATACTACATCATCTCAGAAATATAAACAAATAGAATAATCTATTATTAAACGTCGTACAAATGGCAACAAAGATGAGGACAATAGTCCGAATAATGTAAATTATTGGTAAGACCATGTGGATACACGAGATAATAATTTGATTAAATTGTAGTAACCTGAAAATTTAGCTGTTTTTGTATTTGAATTTTTCGATTAATATTTATTTTCTAGTTAATGATTGAGTAAGCTCCTTGCAAATTCTATAACTGTAAAATATGGAAATGTTTTTATTGTATCAGGAAATATTTGAACTTCACAGCTTTAACAAAATATCGCAATGATAAATTATACAGACGAACGCAGCTCATTATTTAAAGAAGTAAGCGGTTACAAATAAAAAGATCTGAAATTGACAAATTTTTCATTTCAGTGAAATTGATGTTAAACACAGATGATTGTTATTTCTTCCTATTTTTTTTATTTTCTCAGATATGTCTTTTCCGTCTTTCCACGCGATTAAAATCGAATAAGAGATATGGGCAGGATTTAAAGTACGTGCTAATTAAGAAGCAAAGGAATAATAATAATAATAATAATAATAATAATAATAATAATAATAATAATAATAACCCTTTACCTCAATCATATAAATGGAACCTATAAGTCTGATGAAATAAACTTCAAAAGAGGTATATTTCAAGGTGATTCTTTATCTCCCTTACTATTCTGCATATCATTAATAGCACTAACCAGTCAACTTAATAAGACAGAATGTGGTTATAAGATAGGACAAAAGAAAATAAGCCATCTATTTTACATGAATGACTTAAAGTTATATGCTAAGAATGATAATGAGCTGGAAGGTCTTCTGCAAACTGTAAAATGCTTCAGCGAAGACATTGGAATGAAATTTAATTTGAATAAATGTGCTAAAGCTACAGTTTTACGTGGATCAATACAAGAAACATCCTCAATTAGCCTAGACCCTGCTGTAACAATAAAAGAATTGAAACCAGAATAAGCTTATAAATACCTAGGTGTAAATGAGAGCGAAAACATTCACCATAAAAAAATGAAAGAAATAGTGCGTAAAGAGTACTATAGAAGGCTACGAATGATATTAAAAACTGAATTAAACTCACAGAATAGAGTTATGGCCATTAATAGCCTTGCAATCCCAGTTGTCCAATATAGCTTCAACATCTTAAACTGGACTCTAAACGACATCAGGCGAATGGATGCTAAAACAAGAAAGCTTCTTTCTAAGCATAAGATGCATCATCCAAAGGCTGATGTAGACCGTCTATACATACCCCGTAAAGAAGGTGGAAGGGGTCTTATTCAGCTGGAATTGTCATACAAGACAACAACTATTGGCTTACTAACATACATAGAAACAACAAAGGATTGGATGATACAATTAGTAAGGCAACATGAAGAAAGAAAGAAAAATATTCAATCATAAAAGAAGGCAAACAAGATTTACAGTTAGTAGATTCTGTAGAAAAGCAAAACAGTAGCCAAGAACCAACTATTGCGGCAAAGAATATAAAAATGAAAGCCAAAGATAAAGCTCTTGAAAAGATGAAACAGCGCTGGCAAGACAAACCTGGCCAATATCCAGTACGTGCCAATAAATCCAATGTTGACAAAGTTAATACTCATCGATGGTTACGTGCATCTGGATTAAAGTCTGAAACTGAAGGATTTATACTTGCAGCACAAGACCAAAGTCTTTTCACGAGAAACTTTCAGGCAAATATTATGCATAATAATATGGATCCAAAATGCAGGTTTTGTGATAAACACCAAGAAACAATAGACCACCTAATCTCAGGCTGTTCTGTGCTTGCCCCAAACGAATATAAAAATCGCCACGATAGAGTTGGGCAATATTTACATTGGACAATGTGCAAACATTATGGAAAAGCTGTAAACAAACACTGGTATGAACATCATCCAGCACCGGTTACAGAAATAGAAGATGTAACCATTCTATGGGATTACACCATCTACACAGACAGAAAAATTGAAGCAAACAGGCCAGACATTATTGTTAAAAACCAGAAGGAGAAAACTTGTCTATTAATTGATATGGCTTGTCCAGCGGATTGTAACATAGCAATCAAGGAATTTGAAAAACTGTCAAAATATAAAGACCTGGAAATTGAAATAGAAAAAATGTGGAAATTGAAAACAAGAGTTGTGCCAGTGATAGTAGGTGCACTTGGAATGATAAAAAATGGAACAAAACAACACATTGAAAGAATCCCTGGAAACCCCAGCTTAAGAGATATACAAAAAATTGTCTTATTAAGTACAGCCCACACACTAAGGAAAACGTTATCTATGTAATGCTGGGGATGATAGGGAAGATAGAAAAACATGAAATGGAGTCATAACAACACGCCACTACCTGCCTTAGGTCTCCCAGCAGACTTGGTTGGTAGTGAGACCAAAGCAGAAATCGAAATATGATGAAAAATGACATAATAATAATAATAATAATAAGCAGAAGAAGAAGAAGAAGAAGAAGAAGAAGAAGAAGAAGAAGAAAAATGAAACAAGAAACTTTATTCAGTAATAATGGTAGTCGACAAATTTAAAAGGGAATTATTTTAGGTGGGTTAAGAAGTGCAACTAAACTCTAATACATCGACTGCATTGGAAAGAACCTAAAAAAGCACTAGCAAATGCAATGGACCAGATACAGAAACAATGTTAAGACAAGCCTCTTCATGGTTAATACTTCTCAGCCCGTACCAAACAAACTGATGTAGACGAACTACTTTACTCATCAGTGGCTATATAGTCTTGTGATAAAAGATGAAACCAAAGGGTTTTTTTTTTCTTGCTAACTAGAAATTAGCAAGAATACATGCTGAAAAATTATGTTATCCCCGAATCTGTGATAAATATTTTGAAACAATTGACCATGTTGTAAGGTTGCACGGTATTGGCATATATATGAATATAAATCCCGGCATTAACGTGGGCTAATATCTGCATAGGAAAATATGAAGCTGCAAGAAATTGGCATGAACTTCACCCATCCTCGGTTAGGGAGATAAGACCTGCGACAATTTTATGGGCGTTTACCAAACACACAGACAGAAGGATCAAATCTATTGTTCAGACATAGGGATCGGAGACAACCGAAATAGAATTTGTCATCATACTGACATGACAGTCCCTTCAGGTTGTAATATATCTTTGGAGATTTCTTTTATAATCGTGTCGCCCCAAGCAAGGCATTATACTGTCATTATTGTGCAGGGGGTTACATAGGAGGAAAGTTATGAGAAGAAGTGACAAAATACTGGGGATGTCAGGAAGTGGGTAAGAGAAGGATGAGAATACTGATGAGAGCGGAGTGGACGAAGAAAGGAGCACGAGAGAGAGAAGATGCAGGTTTGTGAGATATGAGATGACTATTGACTTTACATTTAAATTCTTGGAGGTTGTAGCTGTCGAGGAAGCAAGTAAACGGAAGGGAATTCCACAGGCGAGAAGTGCGAGAAAAGAAGCTGAGGGAGTAGAATTTGCGTTTACAATTTATTGGTTTCACAGTAAAAGAGTGGGACCTAGTTGCTAATCTTGTGGCTCGAGTAAATTCATATAGAGGGGGTACCAGTGAGCTAAGTTCATCATAGCAGAAGCCGTGAAATTGCTTGCAGAATAGACACAGGGAAGCCACATTGCGCCGGTGAGAAAGTGACTGTATCTGAGCTGCCAAGTCGGGATCGATCACATTCTCCATTGGATTTTGTCAAGGACCCCTAGGTGGATAGCAATAGCGCCCGACCAGATATGGCAACAACGGGCAGAGGGAAGAATTTATATTTGTGCAGGATGGTTTCAGACGGGAAAAACTTCCTGGCCTTACACAGAGAATCGACTTTCTTAGCAGCGGATTTAGCTATGGATTTTATATAGTCATTCCGCTTGAGGTCTGTTGTGACAGTTAAGCAGAGAAGGTACAGTGTTTTGCTTTAAGGGAGACTAGCCTGTTCCGTGCTAATGGGGAGGATTAGGAGTTAATGATGGTTAATAGATAGCAGCTTCGTTTTAGCTGACGAAAAAAATTAAAAATTCCCGGAAAGGAAATTGTAGGATTCGTAGATATTCATAGCGCCACGCGGAAGTCGATAAACGACAAGAATGTATGCAATAAAGTAAAAAAAAGAAAACTTTTTTCTTCCTAATTAATGACTATTAATACAAACATAATAAACTGTGTAATAATTTAAAATATTTCTTCAGCATCAGCAAGAATTCTAGATGACATTATTGCAACAAATGCAACAACTCTGGGAAAAGATGGGAACAGGAGATGAGTCAATTTTTTTTTCACCGGACTCAGTCACTAACATAATTAGTGAATTTAATTGCGTCACAGAAGGAAAAAAACATGACATTCCTTTCGTACGTCAGAAGAATGTCGAGCGCAGTCAGAGGAAAAAAAAATTACGTCTTCTGTTACGAAAATTTTGTCCGACTCACTAAGAAAAATATCTTAATTTTATTTGTTGAATACTCCAGAGAAAGTGTCATCTAACTAAACAATGTTGATTTTATCAAAACATTTGGGGAAAAGAATTAACTTTTTTGTACAGAATGGCAGTGAATATAATTTACTTAGAACAAAGATGAAGATTTTGCATTTTGTGCCGGTAAAGTCAACCGTGAATTTAAGAAATTTAAACTGGATGAATTATTCCCAGACAGATTTGATATTTTTTTAATCGTATCACTCCAAAGCGGTTACACCACTAATGTGCAGGGGGCTACATACGAGTAAAAGGATTAGGGGGCTATATAAGAGTAAAAAGATTAGGGGCTAGATAAGAGTAAAAGGATTAGGGGGCTAGATAAGAGTAAAAGGATTAGGGGGCTATATAAAAGTAAAAAGATTAGGGGGCTACATAAGAGTACAAAGATTAGGGGGCTACATAAGTGTAAAAAGATTAGGGGGCTACATAAGAGTACAAAGATTAGGGGGCTACATAAGTGTAAAAAGATTAGGGGCTGCATAAGAGTAAAAAGATTAGGGGGCTACATAAGAGTACAAAGATTAGGGGGCTACATAAGAGTAAAAAGATTAGGGGGCTACATAAGAGTACAAAGATTAGGGGGCTACATAAGTGTAAAAAGATTAGGGGCTGCATAAGAGTAAAAAGATTAGGGGGCTACATAAGAGTAAAAAGATTAGATAGGAGGAGAGTGAAGAGAAAGACGAACCAGTTAGAAAGGAGCAAGAGAAAGATGGGAATACAGGTGTGATGACAGTTGCAACGGTGGAGAGAAAGGAAAGGATATACAGGGTGGTGTAGAAAGAACTAGAGTCAAGTGGTTAAGAGATGGGTATTGACATTGCATCTAAATATCTGGAGGTTGTAGCCGTCAGGAAAGGAAGAATATGGAAGCGAGTTCCACAGGTGGGAAGTGCGAGAAAAGAAGCTGAAGGAGTAGAATTGTCGTAGAATTTGAATTATCTAACTGTGAATGAGTAAGACCCAGTTGCTAGTTTGGTTGCACGAGTAAAAACCTGTTGCAGGGGCACCAGTGACTTAAGGTCGTTAGAGCAGAAGCCATGAAAGTATTTATAGAACAGACAAAGGGAAGCCAAATTCCGTCGGTGGGGAAGTAGCTGGAGTCGAGCCGCCAAGTCGGTTCCTATCACGTTACTGATTATCCATTGGAGCCTGTCAAGAACACTGAGATGAACAGTAGAGGCGCCTGACCATATATGACTGCAGTACTCCATGCACGGACCAATGCTTGCTTTGTATATATGTAGGACGGATTCAGATGGAAAAACATCCTGGCCCAACACAGTGACCCAACATTCCTAGCAGTAGATTTAGCTATTGACTCCATGTAATGGTTTCACTTGAGATCGGAAGAGATGGTAAGGCGAAAGCGCAGTGTATTGCTCGCAGGGAGACTCGCTTGTTCCATGCTTATGGGAGGCAGGAGGGGTTGCCTGTGATGACTGACAGACAGCAGCTTCGTCTTAGACGCATTGAAATTTACAAGCCACTTCTCACCCCAATCCATCACAGAATGTAGACCCCTCTCAAGATCAGCAGCGAGGTTATGTTTGTCCGCCACGCCGGATTTCTTACTGTTGCAGGAGTAAATTGTGTTGTCATCTGCATAGATGCCTACTTGGCACTTGATCTTGTTTGGGAGATCATTTAACACCAAGTAGCAATGCGGAAATATGTTCTCGAAATATTGCCAAACTTCAACAGGATTCAAAGTTAGCGATGCAGAATGATGCGGAAAGGTGCTAACAGATGCAGAATGATGCGGACGGGGTGCTAACAGATGCAGAATGATGCGGAAGGGTGCTAACAGATGCAGAATGATGCGGAAGGGTGCTAACAGATTGCTAATTTAAGATACAGCAAATAATCGAATAAAATGTCGCCTCAAAAGTACAAGTATTTCGAAGAAAGACGTTCGGACCAAAAGAAAATATCCGAAATAAAAATACTGTCAAACTCAACCCATGTTATGTCTGTGGTATGATCAATTCCAGAAAATCAAAAGTAAAATGTAATAGACAAATTAACTTGCTGAAAGTAGTGCTACCAGCTAAAAAACTGGAAAGTTCAAACAATAGAAAACTTGTGACAGTAAAAATGAATGACGCTACGGTGAGATTTCAGCGATATTGCAATTATTGATGAACGAACTTGGAACAGAATTTGCAAGACTAACTTGGAAAAAAAAAAGTTGCAAGAGGAATACTGGGCAAGAAATTACATTTTCTTGTGAAAATTACATGTAATATTGCTCTTATTGGTAAAAGTACAAAAGTAATTGTTTGTGTATTAAAAAGTTTTACCTGGCGTCGATTGGCTAGAATTATTTGAAATGTAAAATTTTCCGATGAATTCATTCTGTAGAAAAATTAATTGTTCGTCAGAGGACTAAATTAAAAAATAAATTCACGAATATTTTCTCAGCAATTAAGAAAATGTAAAAAGTCAAAGACATTTTTAAATTCGAAAAAAATTTTGTACCAGATTTTAAGCCTAAAAGAAAGATGCTCTTTACTATATTGGAGTCTATCAACATCAAACTTGATAGGTTAGAAAAGCGTGGAGTTATTGAGAAATAGATTATTCTGAATGGACCACGTCAGCGGTTTATATGAAAAAGAAAATTAAGATTCATTTATATGCAGATATTTCAAATGGGTTGAATAATTGATTCCTTTCATTCGGATATCCTCTTCCATCTCCAGAGGATATATTTGCCAAATTAATTTGATGTTAACTTTACAAATTTAAACGATTACCGGTCGGTATAAAAGTAGCCCAGTTATTTACCAGTAAATAATGGATATTATCCGGATTAGACGGTACTGTCGTTTACATAAATAACTTACTTATTAAACGTACTAGATGTTGCTGCTTCCAAGTTACCCCTAAAAAATAGGCCTAAATTCTTGTTGCGACCAGATCCCATTTTGTAAAATCAGCAGGTTTGTTTCTCGGCAAAGCAAGCCCTGTATTCCATTACTAGTGGCTTTGTCACCCTTTAAGATAATATCGCCAGACAAATTAGTACCTTTCCTTTCCCTATACTGCTTAATATGTTGAGCGTTCCCTTATAACACCGGCGTAGAAATACATAGTCGTTGTTCTCAGGGAAAATGCCTAAAACGACCTTTTCAGCTCCGGATAGCAATGAGGATGGTCACACCCTAGTTTCTCTCCCTGCTACTAGACACTGGCTTTAGTTAACGGCCGCTAGCATTGTGCCAGAAAAAGTAATTTTTTTTCTTTGTTTTTCCCTAAAGTTGAGTTTTAAGTTAAGTATTTTAGCACCTGTATTTTTAATGCTTTGCTATTATTTCCTAAGAATATCTTTTACCCTTTTTGCGTAACTGTTAAAACCCAAAACTTTCCTGCTGATTTTACTATGTATAAAAATCCCTCATTCATCGTTTAGTAAATATAAATCTTCTCTAAAAGTTTTATTTCTCTTTAATGTTTTTGTATCTTCAAAATGTATTGTTTTTGTATTTTATCTTATGTTCATTTTTTAATTTCTTGCAGTTTTCACAAGGCTGCATTTATATGCGAAATAAATGTTGTTTTTACATATTATGTGGCTTTCGTTAGTCCTTTCAAACACACTATTATGGATTGCTGTCACGGCTGTCACACTAGGAAAATACAGCACGTAAATCTGATTCAACGAGTATTTCAGAGCCTAAGATTACGGGATCAAAATCAGTGGACAAAACCACGCTAGTGCCAGTCACATTAAAGAAATGACCCATCCCGACAAATTTGATGACCCTACAATCATTTTAGGATTAGTAATTAATCTTAGGATTAACATATAATAATAATAATTATGTGCCAGATATTTACAAATTACGAGCACCTCTGAATAATTTACTTAAGAAGGGTGCGAAACGGAATTGGCCCGTAAAATTTCAAAAAGCTTTTGAAGAAATTAAAAAATACTAACTTTAGGGTCATCGCTGACGCATTGCGACCAGCGTCGATGGTAGCGCCGAATGCGAGAAATTACGATATAGTAGCAATAAAATATCAACTGCCTTAGTCCAACTATGTCCAAACTGGAACTAACTAGTAAGCCTACTAAACTCCAATAGAACTCTAAAGAACTCTCTAGAACTTCTAAGAACCGGTGTATTCAACGTGATATGGCCGTAAACACGCACACCCGTCACTAAACGCTTACAGCACCTGGTATTCCCAAGCGGTCACCCATCTAAGTACTGATGAGGCTCAACGAGCAATTACAGTATAGTAGCAATAAAAGGCCATAAATTCGAAAACGGTGCAGTAGAAGCAGCCGCCCATACTTCAAAATATTTGGACAAATTTGGACAAATGCTACAGTTAAATTGAAAAGAAAGCTCTGGCAATAATTTTTACTGTAAAGAAATTTCACACGATGATATAGAGAACAAAAATCAGATTTCAAATTGACCATCGTCGATTATTAAATATATTCGGTTCTAAGAAAGATATTCCCACTCGGACTGCAAGCAGACTATCTTATTGGGCTACTATCTTATTGAACTATGATTTTAAGATGGAATTTCTATTGTAAAAAAATTGGGACACGCAGTGGCTTGTCAAGTTAGTTATCGAAATGTAAAGAAAATTTGAAACTAGCAGACCATTTACGATCGGCGATTCCTTAAAAGCTTTAAGTCTAGAAATAAAAAAAAACGATTCAACGCCTTAGTACGTTCTCGGAGGAGGGCGATTTCGATATAGAAAACATAGACCAATTGAGGTCGAGAGATGCACGGAATAAACAACCAGTGCAATTTAGTTCACCAATGGACATATTTTTGAAGTATCTATTTCTAAATTGAATATTATGTTAAAAATAAGTAATAAGCGAAAGTGTGATCCGACTAAAATGCTGTGGAGCTATGTTCGAAAAAGTCTCGACTATAGAAAGTTCATATCTAAAATGGGGGTGTCGTAGGGATGAGCACACGTCCTCAGGATAAGACTTGGACATGTTCAAATAGCATAAGTACTGACGACGAGAATCGTTATTTTAAGTAGAGAAAGAGTAGACAATTAATAAGAGCGAGCCGGAAGCGATCTTATTTCCTGACTACAGAATTCAGCAAGACTATGTCTGCCAATCGATATTATATTTATTGATTGTGTTATCTTTCATTCAATGCAAAAATTTCATAACTGTATCAACAGATATAAAAAAAACAATAATAAATCAAAGGAAACAACAATAATATTAATAATAATACGAACTAGAAGAAGAAAAAGAAGAAAAAGAAAAATTAATGAAAACAAGTAACACATCAGGCGGTTTGATACAAAATTAAGAAAGTGTTTTTTACGATTAAGAGCAGTCATCATATTTCAAGCTTAGCAATAATGAGTTTACAAATTAATTTTCAATAGCTATAAACATTATTTAAGTATATATGGCTAGACTGGTACTACTTCCAATTTTATATTCAATTCCTTGACAATGTCAGTATACTTAACCATTTTTTATTTGCAATGATTATTATTTAATTTGATATCTTCTCCCACGCTCTACTATGTTTCAGCAAAAGAAGTTGTTGATTATGTCTCAACTGTTAGCCACAACTTGCAGGCACAACAATTTCCATAAAATATTAGCTGTTCCAAGCACTTCTGCCACCCACATACGCACAATCTGATATCAGATATCCTCTAAGAATAGCTGAACGATTCATCGAAATAGCTTCGCGTACGCCAACTACAAAAGAGGATAACTTGAACTGCTTTCTCTTCATTGCCTCACTAGTTCCTGGCAACTCTGTATTATCGACTGCTCTGCCTTCACAACGTTCTCATCCCAATCTAGGGCACCTTTTATCAAAATCTATTCATGACTTCTCTAGTGCACAAACAGTGATAACAGGGCGATTGCTCTCCAAGCGCTTATCAGCCAAGATAGTAGTATCCATCCTTAACAACTGACTGTCGTAAATACTTGTTTCTCTTCTGTACGCACTTGCGGCCATACTTGCTACACAGTTCCCAATGTATTCCTAGGACTACTTTTCATGGAGTCGTCTGTACTTTTTTTTCACTAGCTGAGTGCAGACACTGGAATTTGTTACAACCTTTCTAGGGCTTTCTTACACAGCTAATACAAAGGTAAATCAGCTGTTCTATCAATAGGTATACTTGATATCACTTATTGTTAAAGTTTTCTTTGCAGTTTCCTTCTTAAAGAAGAACCCGTTCTTGAGTGACCTTCATGATTCTAAAACTACCACAATTTGGATTTCCTGTGCAAATTCCACGCACAAGGACTTTTACTACCAGGCATCGAGTTAATTTTTCTTTCCATAATCTGACAATTTTTTTTATATCTACAATGTCCTTTTCATTCACCGTACGTTTTAGCAACCACTTCTGGCTATTCTGTAGGAACTTATGCAAGAACCTACATTCTGATATTACAAACGCTATGTGAGTAATGGGGAAGGATGTTGTAGTGCAGTGGATATCGACTTGGAACAAGTAGTCAATGTGCCGAGTTCGAATTCCAGTTGAAATCGTTGCATTCACAAATACCCTTGCGAAAGGTATTAATCCATCTCTTCCCTCCAGTTATGGATTAAATAGCAGAAGAGATAGGGTTCTATATCTCTTGCTGGCAACCAGTCTACCGCAGAAGGTAATGGCAACCTACTGCGGGGAAATCTTCTGCCCAGTCATTCAAGCGTGTATCACTTATGGCACTTAACTGACTGATAATTCTATCAAACCTTTTCTACGGTTTTTTGGAGGGTAGGTAAAACCAAGCCATATTTCTTTAGCTATATAAGCACCTGTTATGGGCATCAGCAAAAAGAACAACCCAAAATACCAAAACAGGTAGGGGATACTAAAATCAAGCAGGTACAAAAATGCAAATACCTGGGAAGTGTTATAATAAAGACGGAAAGTGCGACACAGAGATCCGAAGGCGAATTGGCATGGCGAAGGACGCGTTCCAGAAGCTGAGTAAAGTATTAAGACACAGGAAACTTTCACTAGAAACAAAAAAAGAGTACTAGATTGCTATGTGATTTCAGTTCTGCAATGTAACAGTGAATGCTGGACAATATCTTCGAAGATGAATGAAAAACTTGAAGCAGCTCAAATGTGGTTCTACAGAAGGATGCTGCGGATATCATGGACTGTTGTGGAGTAGATTTTGCACTGAAAGTTATAGTCGTGCTATGTTGGTTGCTAATTGACTTAACGTGCCCAAAATGTTAGGAACTTGGTAATCTTCCACTAAAAGCTGACTCCCTAGTATTCGGCTAACTGCCGACTAATATCAACTGCCTTAGTCCAACTATGTCCAAACTGGAACTAACTAGTAAGTCTACTAAACTCCAATAGAACTCTAAAGAACTCTCTAGAACTTTTCCCGTTAACTTCCTGTTAACGCTTATTAATATAGGAGGGAGAGTCCATTATCTGAGGAATAGGTGTGTTTCACCTTAACATGGACCGAGCATGTGAGCAATAATGAGGTGTTTGAAAGAATGGAAACGAAAAGGAAATTAATATTGAGCATCAGGATGAGACAACTAAGGTTCCTGGGACATTCAATGAGGAAGAAGGGCTTGGAGAACCTGATACTAACAGGCCCGATAGAGGGGAAAAAGAGACAGGGTAAAGCAGCGGATAACATATTTGAAGGAAGCTGATCAGGTGGATGACTGAACGAGGCTTGCATGGTGTAACAGGAGAAAGCGTGCTGAGAGCTTCCAGGGATAGAGAGATGTGGAGGGCCATGATCGCTTACGTCCTGAAATAAGAAGGTACAGAGAAAAAGACTTTATCCTCAATATCATTTTTATTCGCTCTGTTTTTGTTCGTCCATTCAACAATATCATTTATTTATGGATTTTCACACCATACGCATCGCAGTTGCAAAGGAACCGACTAAAGACAACAAACAAACGAAAGAAAAAGAAAAAAAATAAAAACTCTAGAAAATCTCTTGAGGACCGAGGATGCTTTACAAACGTTATAATAACTACAAATGTTAGCTTCAACAACATTATTGACCCCTTTTGATATAGTAATTGACGCCAAATATGCAGCGACATAGCAAATAACGTCGATGTCTAAGGTATAGCCATATGAGATATCCATAATGCAAATCAATACAGCAGGTTCAAAAGTAACGTACATATTGAAAGGATCCACTGGGAATAATGCAAGCGCTCTGTGTTTGGACATAAACAGTACAAGAACTGAGCAGGAACTTTAGCAAAAACTTAACAATTAGATCATCTAAGATCAATATCACTATTATTAGTTTTTGTCATTGGTAAAATGAAGACCTTAGAAATGGGAATGATGAAAGTGAATTTCATTAAACGTTCAATACACTGGTTCTCGCTCGATCACCGAAGTTAAGCAACGTTGAGCCTGGTCAGTGATTAGATGGGTGACCGCTTGGGAATAACAGGTTCTGTAAGCGTTTAGTGACGGATGTGCGTTGTGGTGCAGTGGATATTGGCTCGGAAAGAGAAATCGGTGGGCCGAGTTCGAATTCCGGTTGAATACCCTGCATTTACTTAAGCATTGGTATCCTTGGGAAAAGTCTTAATCCGTCCTTTCCCTCCAGTTATGGGTTAAATAACAAGGGTAGAACTTGGGGACTCTGTCCTTAAAAATAAATCCCAATGATCTTGATACTCGAAAAGAAAAAAAAGTATTACTAGACACAAAACTTATATAAAAAGCAACAATAAATTGTTGAAAGAAATAGGTATTACCAGCAATGAACAAATAAAATTTAGTTGGCAATAAATGACCCGCCGAGGTTGATATGCCTTTAAAAAAATACAACCAACCAACAAATCTTTCTTTCTTCTCGTTACCGTCATGATTTTTCTTTTTTCTTCATTAACTGTTTCTTTTTGTTTCCTCTTTTCCTTCTGTTTCTATCAGTTCATCAACTTCACCTCTTTCCTGGTTTCTTGTTTTTTCTTCAGTTAATAAACTAGCAGAATAACCCGGCGTTGCTCGGGTGTAATGAAAGCTTTAAAACTAATCTATGGTCCTGGAACTCAGACTCTTTAGACGTTGGCATGAAAGACTAAAAAGCAATAGTTGTTTCCAGTCAAAGCGAAACCGTAGATTGAAAGAAAAATTAATGGATGTAAGTGAAATTTTGATTTCCTGGTATCGATATCAAATAAGTTTTTTTCGTCGTAAACTGAATTTTGAAGGCTAAATAAGTCCTCTGAGTAAATGGTATCATGGCTGAGAGTAAAAACTACAATTATAACTACTTAGAGCAAAACCCGAAGCAAAAACCAAAATAAAAGGAGTCAAATAATCATCCAAGGATAAACTAACCTAAGTAAGTCCATGAAAACTTATCGTACCCATCGGGAGTAAAATTGGAGAAAATGAGCTATATTGATGGCTGAATATCGGTTTTTGATCAGATTCGATAAAATATCGATTTCTCTTAAGATTTATGTTCTGTTCTTTTCAATGAACATCCTGCTCTCCTCTCGTTTCCATCTGTGTCTGAACAACTCGCGCTATCATCCATAGACTCGTCTTTTATTGCATTGTCCTGATCTGAATAACTCATCATTTCTTCTCTCTCAAGGTATTCTTCCATCACGAAGCCTTCTTCATCAATTCAGAGTCTTAGTGGTTAAGGATAATTAGAGTTTTGCTTTTTTTTCAAATATTGTCCGTGTTATTGCTCTTTCGTATTATGAAATTATCTCTCCCAAGACTAGTTACTTTCGCTTTTTTATATCCCACCTTTTCATTTGCCGATTAAGACATTTTGTTAATAGATATCTTATTTGCCTCCTCAATAACGCAGATGGGCTTTGCAATCTGTCTGCACTCTACTACAATATCAAATGTTCGCAATGTGCTTTTGTGTTACTTTTTACATCCTAAATATGTAATCTATATAAATAAAAATGTACTTGTCTGTTTGTTACTATCCGCTAAAATAGAAAACGGCTGCACCAAATGTTGTGAAATTTTACTGTAGCATTTTAATAGAATACGAGCGTGTTTCTATATACTTTATATTAAAAAATATTACAATATTAAAAATATATATATTTTGCAAAGTCGAATAGAGCCGAACCAAAAAACTTTCATTTTCAGTATGGACGCCTTTACAGACAACTTTGTTATTTCATAGAAAACATAAGACAACTCTACATTTAAAGTAAACAAAGCCTTTTTTTTTATTATTATTTCTATTTTGGCGAGCGTAACCAACAGAAATCCATTCTCCTTTTAAAAAAATAAAGTTTTCTGTTCCTTTTCTTTCAACGAATTATTACCGATATTCCATTTATTTCGTTGGTTTAGTAAATATTTTTTTCTTTTTTTTTTAACCTAAGCCATTTTTTCTTATTTGTCGGGTCTAAACGACATATTCTCTTTAAAAAGTTTTCTTTTCATTTTTTCAACGAATTATTATCGATAAGTCACTAAACTTTCATGTAAAAGAAAAAAAAATTCCGAAATATTTATTGATGTAACATTTTTCTAGAGGTGCTCACTTCGTCATAGACGTTCATAGTAACATCAATCCCGCATTTTTTTTGGTTTTGTTTTTGTAAACATCAAGAGTTAAGTCCCCTTTTTTGTTTTTGTTTTTTGTTTGTTTGTTTTGTTTTCAGAGTTACTTTTTGTTTAAAATAAGCAGAAAAAATACAAACTTTCTTTTGTCCTTCTTATAAAGTCAAAACTGAAGATGGGGGGACTTAAACTTTTGCAATGGCGATTTTGGCTTTTAATTTTTTTTCAGATTCCTAATCTCAGTGCAAAAGATTTGCCTCAATTCATAACGATAAAGCGGAAGAAGTGCGACGAGGAATTGCAAATCAAAGATGAGGAAGAACAGGCATCAGCGAACGAGCGAAGGCGGCAAAGAATGGTTCAGATACGTGCCGACGAATCAGCAGAGCGACGTGCAGCCAGACTTGAGGATGCACGATTGCAAGCACGGTAATCGCGTTCTGCAGCTTCAGATCTGCTTCGTTCTCAACAAAAATGAACGCGGCCGGCTGAGAGTGGCTGAAAGACGTCAACAAGAAACAGCAGATGAACGTCAAACATTAGTGCAAACCAGACAATCTCTATATCCGCACAGACAATGGAACAACTAAAAATATTGCGTACCCACAAGTATTGGGAAATTAAATGTGCGTTTTCTCTTTCCCTTTTTTTCCATTTAACCAAACTGAGCCACAGCAACACGTGGCCGGCTACAGCTAGTTAATTATCAAGCGTGCCATTTTTCTTATTTAGCTTGTATATTAACTTTAATGAAAAAAGGAATTTGGCCAACATATTTACACGAGCCGCATATTTTTTTTCCAGATTCCTAATCTCAGTGCAAAAGATCTGCTTTAATTCATAACGATAATGCCACGCAGAAGGTCAAATTTAGGTCATCGTACTAGCAAAGTGCGACGAGGAATTGCAAATCAAAATGTGGAAGATCAGGCATCAGCGAACGAACGAAGGCGGCAAAGAATGGTTCAAATATGTGCCGAGGAATCAGCAGAGCGACGTGCAGCCAGACTTTAGGATGCACGGTTGCGATCACAGCAATCGCGTTCTGCAGCTTCAGATCTGCTTCGTTCTCAACAGAATGAACGCGGCAGGCTGAGAATGGTTGAAAGACGTCGACGAGAAACAGCAGATCAACTTCAAACATGACTCTCTGCAAATCAGACAATCTCTATATCTGAACATAAATTTGAGCAATTAAAAATATTGTGTACCCACAAGTATTGGGAAATTAAATGTGCGCTTTCTCTTTTTTTTTTTTTCAATTAACCAAATTGAGTCACAGCAACGCGTGGCCGGGTACAGCTAGTATTATTATAAGTTTCAAGTGTCACTTCAGTAAAATTGAATTTCATTTTTTTTTTGGTCAAATAACCTGAAAACAAACGAGAGAAAATTTAAAATAATTCAGGTATTAGTATTGCTGAATCAATAAGAATCCCAAGGAAAGTTTGGAAGTATTGGGAGATTTGTTATTATTTACTCTCCGAAAAAATAATCAGAAATAACTTATGAGATTATTATTATTAGTAGTAGTATTAGTAATAATAGTACTAGTAGCAGAATTATCAGTGGTAGTTGTAATCACTGAAGTATTCTACTATTCACAGTAGAAAGTACGAAAGGAGTGTCTTTTCAGGGGGTTTGGACTGAAAGAGTTGCTTGAAGATTAACTAAATATTTTTCAATTTAAAATATATTTTTTATGGAAATTATTATATATTCTCTCCTTGGGATTTATTCAAATTCCCTTGATATTCTAACCAAAACTGCGACAAAAGAAAATAAATAATTTCTAGCTAAATAACATTTTCCTCGCCTCCAGTCTTCCTCTCACACTTTCGATTCTTCACAAACCGCGGGAAATCAAAGAGGCGAATAAATTTACAACTTATAATGACAGGATTTAACAAAATACATAAACCAAAAAATTCTTTTTTACACGCAAACAACCGCCCAATCAAACATAATGTTGCATGTTTGAGCGTGAAACAAAATCGATAGTATCTGAATTTGCATAAAAGCTTCACTTTCAAACCCTAAACTAAAAGCCATTATGAACACGTTCTATTTTTTTTTATTCAGAAAGAGGCTATGTTCGAAGCTATTCTACAATGTCGAGAAAGAACTCTCAATCAATGGAACATGATTTTATCGTTTTTAATATTGTGGTTCCATTTATTTAATCAGCTTTCATAAGAGAAAAATTGAAATTGGAAGGCTTATCAACAATAAATAGAAAAAAAAACTTTTAATGCGTATTGCTTTAAATTCATTCTGACCGGTTTCATTATATAAATCCTATAAAACTGTGCTCTACTTTGACTATCGTGAAAAAATAAACATTTCTGAAATTCTCACTTTGTCTCAATTTTTATTAAATCTCGAATGAAATCTCGAATGAAATCTCGAATGAAATGATTTTAAGTAAGAATAAGACGAGTTAAAATAAACATTACAGATAACACAAGCAAAAAGAAGTGAGTTGAAAGAAAGTGTTACACCAGTATTCGCTAAATAAAATGACAGTCTTCCAAGAAAATTACAATTCAGAAATCCTTGGACTCCAACTATGCAGAACGACGTCTGTGGCATTGACACAAAGTTGCAAACGTGACATTAAAAAAAAAAAGCATTTAGGTACTGATCTGACGGCTCGACTGCAGCCACTTCCCCACCGTTGAAATGTGGCTTCCCTTTGTCTGTTCTATAAATACTTTCATGGCTTCTGCTAGAACGAACTTAAGTCACTGGTGCCTCCTCAACAGGTGTTTACTCGTGCAACCAGACTGGCAACTGGGTCCCACCCATTCACAGTCAGGTTAGCCAAATGCAGACGACAATTCTACTCCTGCAGCTTCTTCTCTCGCACTTCCCGCCTGTGGAACTCGCTCCCGTATTCTTGCTTTCCTGACGGCTACAACCTCCAGAAATTTAAATGCAAAGTCAATACTCATCTACTAACCACTGGCCTCTAGCTCTCTCCCCACCCCTGTATAACCTTCCCTTTCTCTCCACCTATGTATCTGTCATTGCACCTGCTTTCTCAGCTTTCTATTGCTCCTTTCTAACTAGTTTGTACTCCTCACTCTTTTCTACTTAATCTTTTTACAGTTATGTAGCCCCCTGCACATCAGTGGCATTTCCGCCTTGCTCGGGGTGAAATGTTTTAAAAAAAAAATCTCAAATCAAAGTAAACAAAATTATTAAAAAATATTATTTGCTTTACTACTCGGATCAACATATTCGTTTTAGTTGTTATTACTCACAACATCTTGCCAAGTTTATTCTCCGGTCTTCTACAACCGCTCTTGTTCTCCTTAGTAACGTTATTGGTATTTTAAACCCATTGCACTGGTCAACATAAAAAAAAGAAAAAAATTGAAATGGTGTCGAGACACCAAATGTCTTTGTCTATACTTCTGAGATGAGGTTGTATGTTTACCTTATTTACATTATTCGGACTATTGACCTCATCTTTACTGACATGTTTAGCACGTTTCGGCATTCTTCAGGTGCTAGAAATTTCGAACACTTTATCACGATCACTGGTGTATATCATTCTCATTTCATGTGCGATGTCTTTAACTTTAACTCGTCTACGTTATTTGTTCACCTTTGCTGTAGTCTGGTATTGAACTCATAAATCTTTGGGTCAACTCACTAGAACTGACCAACTTCTATATCCACTAGTAATGTGTTTTTACTGTAGTAATGGTTTGAGGAGAAGTTGCCGTAATTGATGTGATATCAGGGCCCATTTTCCACCCAAAATCGCCTCCTGGGATTTATGTCATAATTTGAATATCTGGGTGATTCATGTTTGACTTGATACTATAGACCACCTGTGTTTGCATCTGGCCAAACTTCATCATACTTTAATTTTAAATGTAAGTAAGGAAAAGGTTCTTACAAAGCATCAAATCGGTGTTTGATGAAAATAACATGGCTCCAGATCAATGTTTTTAATTCATAATCTAGAAAATAAAGATTTTCTCTCCTTTTGGCTCAACAAACATGTTAACTGAAAACTTGAAAATCATTATTCCGTCAGTTCAGTGCCATACGTGATACACGCTTTGGGCGATCATGTCTCGAGAGGCATATGAATGAGTGAGCAGAAGATTTTCCCGCAGTAGGTTGTTATTGCTTTCTGCGGTAGACTGGTTGCCAGCCAAGGCTATAGAACCCAATCTGTACTATTATCTGATTCATGGCTAGAGGGGGAAGTGTTGTATTATATAATTAAGTAGTAATTAGTGGGGGATCAGTTTATTACGTCATAACAATATAAAACTGAACCCTGACTTTATGCCCAGTAGAGACCTCAATCATGTTTTCAACTATTATATTCAGCCAGTCAGTTAAGTGCCATACGTGATACACGCTTGGGCGATCATATCTCGAAAGAGACATGACTGACTGGGCAGAAGATTATCCCGCAGTAGTTTGCTATTGCTTTCTGCGGTAGACTGGTTGCCAATCAAGGCTATAGAACCCAATCTGTCCTGTTATTTGACTCATAGCTAGAGGGGAAAGAGATGCATTATATTAAGTAGTAATTAGTGGGGGATCAGTTTATTACTTCATAACAATATAAAACTGACCCCCCCACTTTATGACTAGTAGAAACCGTGATCATGTTTTCAACTAATATATTCAATCAATCAGTTAAGTACCATACGTGATACACGCTTTGGGCAATCTTGCCTCGAAAGAGACATAACTGACTGGGCAGAAGATTATCCCGCAGTAGGTTGCCATTGCTTTCTACGATAGATTGGTTGCCAGCCAACTTTATAAGACCCAATCTGTCCTACTATTTAACCTTTATAAATTCCTTATGTTTATGATTGCTGTCTAGATTTTTATTTACTTTTCATGACTTTCGGTGCGGTTCAAGTTTTCTAAAATCTCCATCATTTATCAGAGTATTTCCACCAGATTCAACAATAACAAGGTTTGAATCGGGTGAATTCTTCATCATATAGTTTCTACAATCTTCACTTCTATTTCCATAATGTTTTTTAACTCTCAAGAACTTTTTAATGTTTTCCGACTTCATCCAAATATATAGCAGAAATTATTTTGAGTCAGATATTGAGTTTCATTTAACGGCATATCAACTCCTCTATGGGTTATTTAATGCCAAAAAGGTGTAGTTTTAAGGTATTTTTTAAATGTTTTTGTTTATAGCTGGGACTCTTACAGGTGCTACCACTTATTGTCAGCTGGATCTGGGAATAACAGCAATTAAGAGGTAGTTCTATGCTTCTCACAACCCCCCCCCCATTCAGATGCCTTGCTGCCGGATGCAGTTTACCGTCATACCCAGGAAATTAACATTGGAGTCTGATGTTTGACTAAATAAACTTTATTTTATTAAGAAATTTTGTCAAAAATAAGATAGCGGGAATCTAATGCACTTGTTTAAACTTGTAAATGAAACATAGACACTGTAAATTTTAAAGGTTTAAAAGATTTTAAAGGTTTAAAAGATTCAAATAAAGAATGCACTGAAGAAAATAAAAAAGAAAAGGCTCCTAGACCCTATTGTGGCTTCGTTCTAGTTAGTAGCAACGGAGAAAGACACAGTTCTCTCCTCAAATGTCTTCTAGCGTTAGACATTTTCTTTCTAGTATCATGCATATTGCATGAACGGCACCTAACATATGCAAGCAATCTTGGCCACTTGACATACTGACGTACAAACTCGCTATCAAATACCAATAAAGAATCATGGTAAATAGAAGTGGTTATTTGGCGGGAAATTCCACCTAGGCGATCAATGAATAGGTGGGGTGGAAGGAAATGAGAGAAAAAGAGAGAGAGAAAGAGAGAGAGGGGGAAGGTGTGTGAAAGGCTAGAGAAAAAAGGCACATACAAAAAATATTGGGTTGAGTTGACATTTTTCAAATTACTTTTAAGTCAAAAGTAAAATCACTTTTTTTCTTTCCGTGTCCCTTCAGGATGTGGGCGATCATGGGCTCCCACATCTCCCTATTTCTTGTCGCTCTTAATACCCCATCTTCTCTTATCGCACTCAATCATCACTACACCATCCATCTGCTCAAGTCTATCAAGTATGTCATGCATTGCTTTTCCCTGTCTCTCTTCTCCCACTATCCTTCACGTGAGCATCAGATTCTCCAAGCTCTCTTTCCTCATTACATGTCCCCAAAACTTCATCTGACTTTTCCTGAATGTTAAGTATCTCTTAATTGAATTTAAGTTAAAGTTAACTTTAAATAGGATCTTGTATACACACACACACACACACACACACACACACACACACACACACACACATATATATATATATATATATAGATATATAAATGTGCATGAATGTGTGTGTGTGCGCTCGGGTGGGCATGTATGTTCGTGTGTGTATTTCATGGAACAAAAATGCGAAGATATATTGTTTATTCTTTATTATGTTTTTCTTTTATACCTTATTTTCTAGACTTAAGAAATGTAGAAAAAGCTACGAACAAGGCCACAATGTCACGGCCGTATTTGGGAATTATGAATATGTGTATTTTCAGTAACGTTTACGCTGTCTCCTACAGCCAATGAACATCATTTATTATAGTAGCATAACAAAAAAGGAATCTTTGATAATGGCTAAGACTTTAGAGACAAGAAAACTTTGGATGTTTTTTACATTCATTGAGGCCAGAAAAAAAAGGCACTGGGACGTACACAAAATAAACAATAAAAATGCTCAACAAAAGTTGTTAGTCATATATATATATATATATATATATATATATATACACACACACGGACATATACATATATATATATATATATATATATATATATATATATATACACGGACATATATATATATATATATATATATATATATATATATATACAGTACAGGCCAAAATTATGAGGCCATCCCAATTTAAAAAAAATAAAATTATGCATTTCATAATATTTTTTATTGTAATGCGATTCTATGATGTCCCACCGTGTGAGAGACCGAAATGATAACATAACCAGATATTTAAATACAATGTAATGTGTTCTGACCAGATTGAAATGTGATTTTATTATGTGTAGGTTGTTTTGATTTAATGTAGATGGCCTCCAATATCTGAAGGTTTCTTTTTAATGTGAGCCGAAAGCTTAGAAGTAGCATAATAAAAATTATCCAAATGTTGGGCAATATTTGTCTTTATTTTCACCTGAAATTAAAATCCATATACGACGTTTAGCACGGCTCTTGATTAAACAGAATAGACATTCATTATCTCTTATATTTAACAGCAGCATTTACTCGCATTCCTACTTGATTAGAAAATTATCTGCTGCCTGAAAACAATATATATATATATATATATATAAGGCGTTTCCCCGAAAATATATACACACTTTAACGTTCTAAATATTATTTCATTTTTTTCAATGCCTGTTTTCAAACTGTCGTCTGTTCTGGTCCAGGCACTGATGACAATATGAAGCAGATGGAATTGCAAATATCGCAAAACAATTTGTTTGTTAATAATATACATTCTTCTTCAATGGCTGCTCTCAATTCAGCGACTGTTGCAGGTTTGTTAGCATAGAATTTGTCTTTTAGGTATTCCCATAAAATGTCTAGTGCTGCGAGGTCTGGTGAACGTGGAGAGTATATTACGAAACCCCTTTATTCAATCCACCTGTTTGGCAAGATGTCATCAAGGAAGGATCTAAGATCGCGATAATAGCGTCCTGGTGCCCCATTTGGCTGAAAATAAAATTCCTCATCTTCAAAATCCTTTCTAATGCTTGACATGACCGACTGTTGCAGTGTGTGCATAATTTTTTTCAGAACACCTCGTATATATATATATATATATATATATATATATATATATATATATATATATATATATAATCATCCGCAGACAGATCTGTTTCGCTGTATCACAGCTCATCAGTACGGTTAGACAGCCGATTGCTTTTAACCCAGGATTGAAACCCGACCAAATTGGCCTCATACGGCGATTCTACCTCTGAGCTACGGGCGCTCGGTAGAAGGCGGCAGACTTTTTAGCGTGAATATTTTCATTATACACGCCCAATAGCTGAGAGTGTTCTAATTCAGTGCTGAATGAACGATGCGTAGATGCCAGAATAGCTACTGTTTTTCAAAGTATACCATTCTTCCAGAGTGCTCAATCAGGGTGTGAGAGCGTAAATAGTCATATATAGTTTTAGTGAAAAAACATTTTTATACTTTAACGGAGCTGGTTCCTGCCGACTTCGAAGTTTCGTGATGACACCGATATGAAGCTATCATTTTTCGGGGTTGGGTTTCTTGAAAAACTCTCCGTCGGCATGCCCAGTTAAAGTGAAAAAAATATTTGCACTAAAACTATCAACGCTCTATCTTTACCCCGATATTGAGCACTTTATGATGAAACAAAACCTTCTTGTCAAAATACATTTTATCAGTAAAACTATTTTTTAAAAAAAGCAGTCTTAGTGTAAAACATTATTATGACTCAACAATATATATAATAATATAATTGCTTTTAAATTTTCTTATCACGAATGTCCGCCGATGGTTTGGTGGTTGCATCTCCGGCTGCTCATAAATCAGTCGGGCTTGAGGTGGTCATTGAATCCAGCTGTGCTGATACAGCAAACCAGGCCTGTATGATTTATTGTGCTCTCCTTAGTGATTGAGCGCTTCAGGCAGGGGAAAATTTTATAAACAGCTATTATTCATGGCTTTATATGATGCTCTCTTTCGAGATTGAGCACTTTCAACTGCTGGCGAATTTACATTGGTGTAAATTTTTTATTAGCTTTGAAATCTTCCTCACTCAAATGTCCGCTGGTGGCTTGGTGGGTGAATCCTCGGGTGCTGATAAATCAGTCAGGTTTCCGTTCTGGCTTGCGGAGGTCATTGGATATATTCAACGAAATAAACCCCTATGCAGATGATATATTAATTTATAAATATATACCTATCGCTTTTTTTTTGTTATGAATTACCTTTTAATATGTCTACTTTAATTGCTCTGATAATATAAGATATGTTCAAAAGTATTTAAATTTAGTTTCTACAAATAGAATGCTCAAGATTTGAAATTATTTAAACATTAAGCGTCAGTTAAAAAATGTAACTACTATGTTCGTTACTGTAGTTTCAACTGATACGTCAGTAATGCATGGTTAGTTTAGATTTCGGTATAATTCTGGCTGATTTCAGTATATTTACTGAAGAGACTGACTTAAATCGATTTTGATCTGCATTTTAAAAGAAAGTTAGTCGCTCATTTTTAGGCACGTAGGCTAAAAAACCTCATCAGCGCCGACAAATTTTAAAGCAAATAAATCTCCCTGTATGTTTGAATTCCCTGCGTATTTATCCCACTTGAGTTAGACATTTTCTTCGTATTGGCAAGCGGCAGACTCTTAATAAACAAAGAGTCACTTACGTTTTTTTTTTCTTTTTTTCTGGCTTCGCTAGGGTACTTAACATTACGAAATACTTGAGCTGCCATTTTGAATTCCTTGGCGGTACGATTTGATCCCTCCTGCTGAGCTCAAATGCGAAACTCGAGACAAGACTTTCTCTATAGAGCCGGGGAGGGATTTTCGTGATCAACTAGGATTATATGTATTTACCTCCACTTGACTCTTAACGCCTAAAACGTAATTACAATGTCAGGTGTACGTTCTTGGCAAGTTAAATAAATGATTCAGTTGCTCCATAAAATTAGTCATTTTATGGTTAGAAACTAATATTTTTTTCTTATAAGAGATCCCCTTCTGGCAGAGAAGGTAATGGCTTCTCCGGTTGTTTATCGTTAAAATTTGGCAAATTATCATTTAATACTTTGTAAAAGCCTCCAAATTTTGCCACCGGGGCATTTAATATTGAAGGACTTGTAATGAATGAAAAATTTTGACTCGGGACGTTAATAGTTATAACCTTAAATAATATTCTCACCAAGAAACGAAAAATAATGAAGGACTTGATATTAAGTAAGACAGTAAAATTTAATAGTTTTTTAAAAGAAATAGTAAACGTGCGTTGTGGTGCAGTGGATATTGACTTGAAATAAGAAATCGGGGAGTCGAGTTCGAATTCCAGTTGAATTTCTTGAATTTCACTTACGCGCAAATACTCTTGGGAAAGGTATTAATTCGTCTATTCCCTCCAGTTATAGGCTAAATAACATGACAGATTAAGTTCTATAGCCTTGGCTGGCAACCAGCAAACTACTTCAGGATAATATTCTGCCTAGTCTGTCATGTTACTTTCGAGACATGATCGCCAAGCGTGTATCACGTATGGCACTTAACTGACTGAAATAGTCGTGGTTTTGTCATCAATATTAAAGAGAAATCCACAGAAATTGCGCGGACAACCATAGTCTGTCCGGGGCATGACTGTAAACTGGATCCGGCAGCAAGGCCTCTGATTGGGGGGTTGAGAGGAGAATGAAAACACCACTTAATTGCTTTTGTTCTCAGGTCCACCCTAAGCCGGAGTGGTTACACCTGTTAGGGTCCCAGCTATGAGCAAATTGTTAACCTCCAAACTGGGGTCAAAACACTATGCAGGTATAAAAATACACTTTTATATATATATATATATATATATATATATATATATAAAGACTTTTATAGAAAAATATACATTTTTAAAGGAAAAATATCACCAACAATACATTTCTAAAGAAAAAATTATTACCGTAACACATTTTTGAAGGAAAATTATTCTCAGCAAAACATTTTTGAATACAAAACTAGGAAACATTTCAATTTTCGAAAATAAAAAAAGAATAAAAACAAAAAAAAATTTCATCAAAATCTGACTAAATCAACCTTCTCACTATAACTGAACCTTTAAAAAATACCTTAAAACCCCAACCTTTTTGGCATTAAATAACCCACAGAGGTGTTGATATGTCGTTAAACAAAACGCAAGTTCAAACTCAAACAACCATAGTAGAAACATTAGGATATCAGAAAAAGAACCATTAATAAACTTCCGTACTTCTCCGTCATGTTTGTGACAAGGATACAAGATCTGCATCAGTTTCATGAGACAGCAAGGTTTAGAGAAGAATCATAAAGTTATTTTCAAAGTCCTGAAGATGAGAAAATACTAATATGCAGAGTGGCATTAAATCGTAAAACAACTGATAAGATCTCCTTTATTTCAGTGGAAAGTCTCACAATCCATAAAAACTTTATTTCAATGAGCGCCTAATTATATTTGAGAAAACAGACACTAACAGTTTATATGCTGAGTCTACATTAAAATAGAAAAAAATTAAGACCAAAAATATTTTTGATAAACATTTCGCCCCAAACAAGGCAGAAATGCCATTGTTGCTTAGTGTGTGTGTGTGGGGGGGATAAGATGAGAGACGAAAAACGTACAGGGGATGTCGAAGAAAAGATAAGAGATGGATGGGAATCAAGCAGATAAAGATGGTTGTTGATGTCGCATTTAAACCTTTAGAGATTGTAGGTATCAGGGAAGCAAGCGAACAGAAGTGAGTTCCACAGACAGGAAGTGCGAGAGAAGAATCTGTTAGAATAGAAGAGGTGGTCACGTTTAATTAGATATACGGTAAAAGTGTGGAATCTTAATGCCAGTCTAGAAGCACGAGTAAATACATGTGGTCAGAGTACAAGGCCAAAAAGCTTCTCAGAGCAGCTGCCATGAAAATACTTGAAAAGACAGAGAGAGTGAGGGTGAGGCCAAGGAGGTGCAGTATGTTCTTTTCTAGGAGACTATCGTTATCTATTATGATGGTAGGCAGGAATGTTTCTCTATGGCGGTTAAAAGAGAGCAGCTTCGTTTTGAGAGGCATTAAAGGTTTGCGAGTCATTTTCTACCCTATTTAATCACGGATTGGAGGTCCTTTCCAAGAGCAGCAGTGCAGTTTACTTTGTCAGCCTTGGCAGATTTCTTATTGAGACGGGTGTAAATGGTGTCAGCTGTATAGATGCGACCTTGGGAACTGATTACAGCATGAAGACAATTGATGAAAATCAGAAGCAGCATCGGACGTAGGACATGAGGGACGCTCGTGTTTGTATGTAAGGATATGGAAGCTAGTCCATTCAAAATAACCTTCATTTCACGACTTGATAGTAACGATTGGATTAAACCAAACAATTGTCCAGAAATAACGTAACTCTGGAGCTTGCACAGAAAACTAGCATGCCAAACCCTGTCAAATAATTTCGAGATATCAAGAGCAACAGCTCGATTTTCCTAGTTCTTATCAAGAGCCTAGTATATACATTGTCGTTAGCACAGTAGCTGTATACCTGGCGAAATGGAAGCCATATTGTTTGTCAGAGAGAAGGTCATGATATGTGAGATGATTAACTGTTTCAGCATTAATAATAGGCTCGAATACCTTGCCAAAAAGAGGTTAGAGGCTAATAGGGCAATAATTAGAGAGGTCACAGGGCTCTGTAGAATTCTTAAAAACAAGAACTACAGAGGAGGACTTCAACAAGCAGGAAAGCAGGATCAACTGAGTCAATAATTATAGAATTTGGAGAGGACTGGAGCCAGTTCAGGGGTACTAATCTTTATGTCAATAACTGGAATTCCGTCACCTCCACTTTTTTTAATCGTTTCACCTCAAGCAAGTCGGTACTGCCACTGGTGCTCAGGGGGCTACATAACAAAAGAGTGAAAGGTTAAGCAGGAGGAGAGCAAAGAGAGGGACGGACCAGTTACAGTGTCGGAGAAAGGGCAAGAGAAGGATGGGAACACAGGTGTGATGACAGTTGCAAAAGTATACAGGATACACGGGATAGCGTAGAAAGGACTGGAGTCAAGTGGCTAAGAGATGGGAATTGACATTGCATTTAAACTCCTGAAGGTTGTAGCTGTCAGGAAAGCAAGTATATGGAAGAGAATTCCACGGTCGGGAAGTGCGAGAAAAAAGATTATGGAGTAGAATTGTCGGCTGCATTTGGTTGATCTTGCTGTAAATGGGTGAGACCTTGTTGCCAGTCTTGTTGCACGAGTAAATTCATTTGGTGGGGGCACCCGTGACTTAAGTTCGTCGGTGCAGAAGCCATGAAAATATTTTTAGAAGAGAGAGAGGGAAAGCGACAGGAGTCGAGCTGCCAGGACGGGACCTATCACATTACAGATTCTCCTTTTGAGCCTGTCGAGAACACTGAGATGAACAGCAGGAACGCCTGGCTAGATATGACAGTATTCTATATATGGTCGGATGGTTGGTCTTTGTATGTGCACGATGGATTCAGGCGAAAAATAAACTTCCTGGCCCGACATAGTGACCTAACCTTCCTAGTAGTTGATTTAGTAGGCCTTATGGGAATCTATAGATGTTAAAGATCAAGGATGGCTTATATATATATATATATTAGTTGAGTTTCAGTTTTAGGAGGGAAAATGGGTGTTTCGACTTCAAACACATCATCGGGAGAAGTCTTCCCCCGATGATGTGTTTGAAGTCGAAAAACTGAAACAGCCATATGATTGTAGAGAAGAGGATATATATAGAAGAAATTATGTACATGTTCTAAAACATAATTTATAATATATATATATATATATATATTAAATGTCCATGTATTGGTATATATGTGTATATATTTTTATATAAATTTGTATGTGTATATACGTGTATATAAATGTATGTGTATATGCATATATACTTCATCTAATTTTATTTTATTCTCTATAAATTTGTTTGATATATATGTATGTGTGTATATATGTATATGCATATAAATATGTACGTGTGTGTATGTCTGTATATGAGTATATATATATATATATATAGGTGCGTGTGTATTTAAGTATGCATATATATGTATGAATGTATGTGTGCGAATGTATCTCTATATATTTATATAATTTTTGAAAATGTTTTCATCTATCACTTTAGTACTGCATTCAATTACTTTATTGATATAAAAAGATAACTTAAGAAAATATATGATCGGCACTAGAATTATATATATAGTCACCCGCAGAGACATCTGTTTCGCTGTATCACAGCTCATCAGTACAGTTAGACTCCGATTGCTTTTGAGACAGGATTGAATCCCGAGCGAATTGGCGTCAGTTGGTGATTCTTCCTCTGGGCTATGGGCGCTCGGTAGAAGTTGGCAGAATTTTTAGCGTGTATATTATCATTATACACGCCCAATAGCCAGAGTGCTCTGATTCAATACGGAATGAGCAATGATTAATGGAAATTAACGAAACTTAGTTATAAAGATCCGACAATTTGAAATGATTTGTTTGAACATTATTTAAGTAGATATTCTCTATATAATCAAACAGTATTATATATTTATTTCTACCGGCCTGATTATTTACGATAAATTTTTGTTACGAAAGTGTGTGTCATTCGGTAGGATTCAAACATGCGAACCCTATCCACATAGGGGAAGACACCAATTCATCTGGCGCGTCTTAGATTGATGGTCATTTGTGGTCGAGAGGTCAAGACGCGCCAGATCAATTGGTAGCTTCCCCCTATGTGGATAGGGTTCGCAGGCTCGAATCCTGCCAAATGGTACGCATATAGAGTCTATTTCCATGTGCGCGACAGGTGGTGAATATATATATAGTCATCCACACAGATTTGTTTCGCTGTATCAGCTCACCAATACGGTTAGACATCCGATTGCTTTTTACCAAGGATTGAAGCCCGACCAAATTGGCGTCAGTCGGCGATTCTACCTCTAAGCTATGGGCGCTTGGTAGAAGGAGGCAGACTTTTAGCGTGTACATTATCATTATACACACACCCAATAGCTGAGAGTGTTCTATTTCATTGCTGAATGAACGATTATATATATATAAATATATTGTCGATTTGTAATATTGTTTTTATTTGTCTGGTTGGCGTTTGTATTTTAAAACTGAAGTATAGAAAAGACCCCGATATAACTTAGAGCATTGTAAAAATAGCCAAGACTTGCAACAGTGTTAAAATATGAACTTTATGCCAGGAGGAAAAAATGGCTATTATGTTGAATTACGAAATGAAAGAACGGAAATTATGTCCAAGTGTAACTATATGAAAAATACCCTTAAAAAATACAATCATTGATGAAAGTGTTCTTAAATAACTTCTTCTAATTTCGAAAATTACGCGTTCATAAAATATTTTTGTTACATGAGCGATACATACGTCATATGGCCATTTCAACGAGGAAAAATCTCATTTCTTCAGCGAAAAAATTCATTTATTATGCAACTACAGAGCAAAATTCATATACCGGAAGTTTACTCAAAAGTAAATTCATACACCGGAAGTTTACATGAAGGAAAGAAAAATAAAATAAGAAAAATAATGGGAGGGGTGTTAAAAGACAGAGTAGATTTTGTTAGAAGGTTGTCGTCTAGACATTGATATGAAGGGTAGCGAAGAAGGGGAAACAAAAGAGAAGCGGTGAAAAAGATTCAAGACACGATCATATGAAAATGAATTTGAAATTAAATCTGTGTTAAGAAATCAAAAATTAAGCGGGTTACAGGAATGTCAGTGGGGAAAAAAGGAAAGCAGAAAAATGGGAAAACGGTGGCGGGGGGAAGAAAACAACGAGGCACACAAGGAAAGAGTTAAAGAAGGGAAGCAAGGAAGGAAAGAAGAAAAAATCATGCCAGACTTCCTTCGTAAGAAACGCTGAAATAGTTATCTCATTATATCAATGGACTATTGATATGAAAGAAAGGCTAAAAGGATAGACGAAAAAAAAGAAATTATATAAATATATACATACATACACATACATGAGTACATAAATATAAATATATATATATATATATATATATATATATGAAATATGTATAGTCATATACCCACATACACACTAACATTTATATATATATATATTTACACACACACATATATATACATATATATATATATACATGCACATATATACACACATACTTATATATATATATATATATATATGCCGATACACACATACATATATATTATATGCATTTTATAGGTTCTACGCTTTTCCTGATCCTGATGTAATAAGATCCCAAGTAGGCATATACGCTGACGACACCACCGTTTACTCTCGCCTCCATAAAAAAATCTGCTGAAGTTGACAAAGCGAACGTCGCTGCCGAGCTTGAGAAGGACCTCCAGTCTGTGGTGGACTAGGGTAAGAAATGACTCGTAAATTTTAATGCTTCGAAAACGAAGCTGCTATCCATTAACCATCATAGACAATCGCTCTTACCCTCCAATAGCATGGATCAGGCTAGCCCCCCTGAGAGCAAAACACTAAGCTTCCTTGGCCTAACGCTCTCAGCAGTCCTCCAGTGGTATGACTATATCGAATCCATAGCTAAATCGGCTGTTAGGAAGGTCGGGTCACTGTGCAGAGCAAGGAATTTTTACCCGTCTGAAATCATCCTGCACATATAAATGTACCATCCGCCCGTGTATTGAATAATGCTGCCACATTTAGTCGAGTGCCTCTGCTATTCACCTCGGGGTTCTTGACAAAATCCAACGGAGAATCTGTAATGTGGTCGATACCGACGTGGCAGCTCGGCTGCAGTCGCTCTCTCACCGGCGTGACGTGACTTCCATGTGCCTCTTCTACAAATACTTTCACAACTTTTGCTCCAATGAACTTAGCTCCCTGGTGCACTCGATGTATGAATTTACACACTTTTACATGAACAATTAAGAGCATGAGATTCACCTTCACAAGGATGTTTCCAACTAGCATCCAGTTGGCAGACAAAAATAAACAGAGTTGTAACTCAATACATGTCTCTCCTCTCACCATTGAGTGGATATTGTGCTGATATTTATTGAGCACAATGTCCATACTAGAATCATCAGCCAATCAGAATCTACAGAATAGACTTGCCTACATGGCAGAGTGGAATCTCCCAGGCTGTTATATAAACCACCTACCAAATTTGCTGGGTAGCTTGAAGCTGTCAATTTCAACTTTAACTGATTACTGGCTCTTGCTACCAAAAGATTCTACATGGCGCTGTAGACAGGGTGGAACCCGAGGATTTGGAAAATGACCTCATCGAAGCCGGAATATCTGCTAACCCGGCCAAGAATTATGCGGCAACATTTGCAAGTGAAAAACTGTCAAAGGACAACTTACAAATGGTGGATCAAGCTATGCTGAGGAAGTTGGGAGTCAAGGCAATAGGAGAAGTCCTATGTATCCCTAAACATGCTAAGGAACTCACCAATCAAACAATCCAAACGAAAGCACCAGCGGCCAAGCTTCCTCAGCTGCATCTGGAAAGGACCCACCAACAATTCAGCAAATTTCGAATTGATTGGGAAGTATTTATAAAAATAACGAATATACCAACATCACAGACTAGTATCCAGCTATACAATTGTGCTGATGAATTACTTCAAAATGCCATAATCAACACCTACGCGAATTTTTAAACGGGTGTCATATCATACTGAGTCACCGTTCTAATTAGCACTCCAGGTACCTCCTAAAACAAAACAAAAGTTGTGTTGGACCCCGTCGATGGTTGCCACTCAATACCATTAGACAAAGAATCCCAGCCACTTACCACTTTCATTACGGAATTGAGAAGATTTATGTACCTCAGGATGCCTCAAGGCTATCTTGCATCTGGAGAGGATTTACACACGCAGATATGACGAGATAATAAAGGATGTTCCTCATAAAATCAAAATCGTCGACGACACACTATTATACGACTCCAACATCACCGATGCATTTCATCATACCTTTGATTTTTTGCTCTACTGTGCTAAAAACGGAGTCATTCTGAACACTGACAAATTTCAATTTTGTCAGGACACAGTACATTTTGGAGGCTTCCAACTAACATCCTCTGCAGTAACCCCTTCTGATTTCATGCTACAAGCAATACTAAACTTTCCCAATCCCTAAATCGATCACCGATGCAAGATCGTGGATTGGCCTCGTCAATCCAGTAGCATGTGCGTACTCATTAGGTCCAATCTTGCTACATTTCCGAGATCTTGTAAAACAAGATTCACATTTTACATGGAACCAGAGCCTTGAAGACGCATTCCAGCACTCCAAACAGGTCATAGTCGACCTAGTTTGAAAGGGCGTCGCGACATTTGTCAAAAATCGAATGACATGGCTTGCTCCCGACTGGAGTAAAGAAGGAATGGGTTTCCTGCTCCTACAAAAACATTGCCCATTCACAATCGAGAAGGTCCCGATTTGTTGCCCAGAAGAATGGCGCCTAGTATTTGCTGGCAGCAGATTTTGCACTGATGCTGAGCGCAAATATGCAACAATAGAAGGCGAAGCAGCAGCAATTTCATGGGCATGAAAAAAATGTCGGATGTTTATCATAAGTTGCCCAAATATTTTAGTGGTTACGGACTACGAACCATTAAAATGGTTGTTCGGTGACAGGGATTTAAGCAAAATCCCAAACCCCCAACTTCTGCGATTAAAGGAAAAAAAAAACATTAAAGTACAGTTTTATCATCCAGCACTGCCCTGGGAAATGGCATAGAGGCTCAGATGGCGTCTCCCGCAACCCAGTCGCAATGATACAAATGCCCTCTTGAGCATACTTCCTACCCAACTCACTCAAACTGATTTTCTAGAGTCTAATAAAATAAACAATGTCATGACATCTATTGCTTTAACAGCAGTATTTGGAGTCATCGACAACATATCCGTCACCTCACCAGACCTCATCCAAGCAGCAGGACGCAATGATCCACAAAATAAAAAAATTAATAAATGCAGTACAACATGGATTCCAAAGATAACTCCATCTCACTGCACCTATACTTAGCGAATTTTGGGAGGTAAGACACCGCCTAAGTACTGACAATGGCTTAGTCTTATTGGATAGAAGGATAGTGATTCACTCCAATCAAGACCATCTCACTGTACCTATACTTTGCGAATTTTGGGAGGTAAGACACCGCCTAAGTACTGACAATGGCTTAGTCTTATTGGATAGAAGGATAGTGATTCACTCCAATCAAGATGATAACACCATCTCACTGTACCTATACTTCGCGAATTTTGAGTGTAAGACACCACTGTTGCTATTTAAGGATTCTACATTACAGTGAAACTGATAACATGTAACTGCAATTTCTACCCTAAGAGCTTCTTTTCTCGCACTTCCCCTCCGTATACTTGCTATGTATTCACTTGCGCAACAGTGGCAGTAAAACTACCTTGCTTGGAGTGAAATGATCAATATATATATATATATATATATATTGGCGTAGGATACATCTTACGCTAAAAGTCTTCCTCCTTCTACCGAGCGCCCATAGCTGTGAGGTAGAATCGCCGACTGACACCAGTTTGGTCGGGTTTTCAATCCTGGGTAAAAAGCAATCGGATGATGAGCTGTGAAACAGATCTGTCTGCGGATGACTATATATATATATATATATATATATAAGAAAAAGTGCAAGAAGCCGTGATCATTTTGTTTAAAGTGTAAATTTATTGTTGTTATTGTTATTAACATTACTTGCTTCATGTATGATATATTAAGTGTCCATAATGATATTTGTGTGGTACACGTGTTTCAAGTCTAAAGTTGACTCTCTTCAGTCGAGTAAACTTGTAACTTTATTATCGAGATCCGTTTGTTTTTCTGATTGCCAAAGTATTGTGTATATATAAGTGATAAGCAGGTCAGGAAGTTCATATGCGTGCGTGTTTATTGATCTTTTTCACACTTGCACGTTAAGTCTCTTCTGTCACTTTTTGTTGGTCATACATTTATTTTTACACTGACATGCGAAAATTGATTTCAGTCATTTTAATTCAGTTCTACTCTACGGGTCATCTAATTTCTTTTTGTTGTCTTTGGAATACTATTTTTTGCAACAGTTCACGATTTGTTTTTCTTAAGTTTTTCATGCTGTTTTGTTGATGGTAGGTTTGTATTTTTTCATAAATATTTCTTCTTGCATCATGAGCTTGAAATAATCTGCATTTTGGTAGATAGGCATTACTCCACTACATTCGTGTTAATGTGAGACGTACAATTTCCTGTTTTTGGCTAGTTTAATATTACTTCTGTGTAGAGCTACTCTTTTATTTAGGCCTTATATCGCCTATGCGCATCATCGGATTTTAGAGCATAAATTACGTTTTTAGAATTGCAGCTCAGATTTGTTTTAATTTTGAATGTAGATGTGTTTTTGAACTTGAAGTGGTTTTCTTTTTATTATCATGTTGCATACCCCACACATTTTTGGTTGCATTTTGTAACCCACTGTGTTGTGTGTTGATCGAACTTTGATGAAGTACGTTTTTTTTTTAATTTTTTGGTTGGCGTTTGTTTGTAATTATTTTAGTTGTTTTTAAAGATTTCCTTTATCATTTCTTTTGAGTAATTTTATGTGTTTTTTATCTTTGGAAATAATTCTAGTTTGCTTTTGTTGGGTGTGAAGAGGGTATGCGAGAATATTTTCTTCTTTTTCATGCTTATTTCTTGTTTTGGAGGGTTCCGGAGAGATTCTAATGGTATTTCTTCTGCCATTTGGAAACCCTTGTTCATTAGTAGAATGCGGTATTCAATTATCTGTAGTGTTTTGCGTAGTTCCTCTAGGCGTATTTTACGAAGGGTTTCGTCAGTTACTCTTGTGCAAATTCGTCGTGCTAGAGAGTAGGGGATGAATTTTAGACAACTTTTAGTGCAATAACTCTTGAAATGGAGGTATTGTTGGGTGTCTGTGGGTTTATGGTAAATGCATGTGATGATGTAATTATTTTTGTTTTTATGAGTAAGTCTAGGAATGGCAACTTATTATAGCTATATTCTAGTGTGAACTTAATTTTGGGGTGCAAGTTTTGGATTAGATTTTGTAGTTTATTTATGTCTCCACATGTTGATCTCCAAAAGATAAAACAATCTCTAGTTATCTCTTCAATGATTTAGTGAATTCTTGTTTATGTTTTCCCATTTTTTGTGTCCTATTTGGTTGTATAGGTTTTCATCTAGGTATGTGAGTGTTGCATATGTCGGTGCCATTTTTGTTCCTCATCACCGTATCTGTTGTTTGAATAAAGTTTTCGTTGGAAAATTAGAATGAATTGTTGTAAAAATTAGTTCTATACATTGTATAATAAATTCTTTTGTGAAGCGTGTTGGAAGTATTTCTGGGTGCATTTTAATCCAAAGTGTAATGGCCTATTTACCTAGGTCTACTATGAATGTACCTGAGTCTACTATATATGGTGTGAAGCCTAGGAAATGTCCTATTGTCCTCATCTTTGTTGCTATTTGTACTCTCCGGCCTTCTTTAAGTGCTAGGAATTTCGAACCGAACCCTTTATTACAATTACTGGGGTATATCATCCTCATTCCTTGCGTAGTAGTAATGCCACGATTGGAAGTCATGAGTTATATCCTAACCTCTAACTTGTTCACCACTGCTGTAGCCTGGTATTGAACTCATAACTTTAGAAGTCAAGTCAGGAACTAACCAACGTCTATATCCACTGGGCCATGTGTTCTTAAGAACTGAATTTTTGGGACTTATAAACCTAATGTCCTAATGTCCAGTAACCGTTTTTTACCAGAGTTCATAGTGTAATTTTTTGATGTAAATGGTTTTGTCTAGTATTTTTGATGTAAATGATTTTATCAGAGTTCAAATTGCAATTTTGACATTTATGATTTTCTCTAGTACTGCGTATTACTGGTTCCCATATTGTGTTTATGTCTATGCTTGGTTAGCTTAGGAGATTTTTGAAGCCTAGTATATGTCCTGATTCCTTAAGTTTATGTAGTTTCCAGTGGCGTTCTTCATCTATTATTTCAACTTCATCCCATAGGGGGCGGTGATCCCATTTCTCCTTTCATATATGGTCAGGTACACCTGATTTTTCTATCTCCCCTCGTGTTACGCCCTTGTAATGTTCTTGTAGCCTTACCTTAAGGGGGCATCCTGTTTCTCCTTTATATTTCTTTCCAAAGCTACATGGAATGGCGTACACACAGTCCTTAGTCATGTCCTCCTCTGTTGGGAGTCTTACTCGAGAGAGGTACCTGTAAAGTGTAAAACCACTTCTGCAGACCGTCCTGATGTCTAATGAACCACAGATCCTTTGTATTTTCTCCGATAACCACTCCACATAGGGTAGACAGACCGAGGCTGTTTCCTGAGTGTTGTTATCCTCATGCACTCTCTCCTCCATGTATGTTGGAGTTGTTATCATGTACTCTGGATAATTGTTTCGTTGTAGGGTACTGTTTATACTGACCATTTTCTTTTCGTATGTCTCTGGGTCGCCGCTTATGACTTTTGCTCAATGTTGCAGACAGAAGATGATCCCTTTCTTTGCATTTCATGGGTGGTGGGAATTGAAGTTGAGGTATTGCCCGGTGAATGTTGGCTTGCGTTATACGGATATCTTGAACTCCACCTCTGTTATTAGTTATTAGCTCATCCAGGAATGCCAGTTTGTTGCTACTCTCTTTTTTCACCGTGAACTGTATGGATGGTCTTACTGAGTTCACATGGTCGAGTAGCGTCTGAATCTCCTCCTCATCAACGTATCTCTGTCATAAGGTTGGCTTTAGAACTGTGAATTCTAATGCCATCTCTTCAAAGTATTCCATGTATATGTTAGCCAGTGGTGGTGATAAAGGCGAACCCATTGCTAAACCTTCATCCTGCCGGTATATACAAAAGATGAGGATAATAGTCCGAATAATGTAAATACTGTAAATCCACATTTCTGTTATATATATATAGGGTAGGTATGGATGAAATAATATGGAATAGTATCCAAAGAAACACTATTCTTAAAAAGTAGAGCTAATAATAATTAGAAGAGCAATTATATATATATATATATATATATATAAACAATGGGAAAGCTTATCTAAGCTGACGCGTTTCGTCCTCGGGGGAACTTTGTCGAGGCAAATTGACCTTGATACATATTGTTTTGTAGATTTAATAATACTGAACATCCTTCCGCATAATTATAGTACATTTTAAACAAGATATTTTCTTATTTAAACAACTAGACTTGTATTTATATACATACGCGCATGCGCGGATGTGTTTTAGAGATTTACAAGACAAAAAGAAAAACAAGATTAGAAAATAATCCTCTCTGCAAATAAACGCTTAATATTTTTAATGAGGCGAAAAGATATCGTGAAAACATCAAGATCATTGTTCTACTGATTCAAAAAGGCTCGAACATGTCTATCATGAGTTTCAAACATACATCAGGCCAATTGTCAGTCGAAAGCTACTTAGGAAAAAAAAAGCTTGATGCCGAGTAAAAATAGATGCAGCGTGAAAATAACAAAATCAAATAAAATCGTGATTGGATTAATAAAAATCAAGAAAGAAATGATTCTTCCTCAAGTTATTATTGTTCAATGAAAAATGCTAAACATAAACTTTGAATCAAAATACAGAGGAGAAAAGTGTGGGTGGTTGGCTGCATTAATTCTGATTCAATCTATTGATCTATTTCGGATTATCAAGATAGCGTTTTATTTTTCTCTCAAACATTTCTTTTCCTATCTATCTATCTATCTATCTATCTATCTATCTATCTATCTATCTATCTTAGTCTATTCATATCTATCTATGAATGAGTCTAGCTCATTCTCTTCATATCTATCTATCTATCTATATATATATATATATATATATATATATATCTTAGCCTATTCATATCTATCTATCTATCTATCTATCTATCTATCTATATATATATATATATATATATATATATATATATATATATATATATATATATCTTAGCCTATTCATATCTATCTATCTATCTATCTATCTATCTATCTATCTATCTATCTTAGTCTATTCATATCTATCTATGAATCAATCTATCTCATTCTCTTCATATCTATCTATCTATCTATCTATCTATCTATCTATCTATCTATCTTGTCTATTCATATCTATCTATGAATCAATCTATCTCAATCTCTTCATATCTATCTATCTATCTATCTATCTATCTATCTATCTATCTATCTATCTATCTATCTATCTTAGCCTATTCATATCTATCTATCTATCTATCTATCTATCTATCTATCTATCTATCTATCTATGAATCAATCTATCTCATTCTCTTCATATCTATCTATCTATCTATCTATCTATCTATCTATCTATCTATCTATCTTAGCCTATTCATATCTATCTATCTATCTATCTATCTATCTATCTATCTATCTATCTATCTATCTATCTATCTTAGTCTATTCATATCTATCTATGAATCAATCTATCTCATTCTCTTCATATCTATCTATCTATCTATCTATCTATCTATCTATCTATCTATCTATCTATCTATCTTAGTCTATTCATATCTATCTATGAATCAATCTATCTCATTCTCTTCATATCTATCTATCTATCTATCTATCTATCTATCTATCTATCTATCTATCTATCTATCTATCTATAACAAGAATTGAACCGGCAGTCACCTTTTTCATCACGAAAACAACTCCGTTAGTCGAAGCGTACGACTAACAATTTGACTACGGGGGATCCACCTTGATAAGTTAAAGATTGCATGACCTAATTAAGCAGCGCACTACTTCTATTAGGACTTGGACGAATTTATATATCATATCTCCATTTTCTTACTCAAGATGTTTAATATATATATATATATATATATATATATGTGTGTGTGTGTGTGTGTGTATTATATATACGGTTTATTGTTGATATTCAGAATTTTTATACATTAATTTCACATAACATAAACTATGTTTTTATCATATATATATATATATATATGTATATATATATATATATATATATATATATAGAGAGAGAGAGAGAGAGAGAAAAGCGTAAGAGAGAGAATGAGACAGAGAAAGAAAGAATAGATAAAGGGATCTAAATGATTTGGAAATCGAAACTGACAGTCACTATCCAGTGGTGTTTCCTCTCTTCACACTGTTTCCATTAAAAAGAAAAGCTCTATTCGACAATCTTCTATGAATATAGTAAATCTTAATATATATATGTATATATATATATATATATATATGCATTTATGCACACGCACGCACGCACACACTCACACACACGCATATATATATATGTCACAGTAAAAATATTCATTAATTTTCTAATAAAAACTAAAATTGACGCGTGATTATTCCTCTTGTGTGTAAATATTTAATGAGCCGAGTTTTGACACAGCTTCACCCCTCTCCTTTTCTTGGCCGCACGATAGGAGCTGAACAGACCAAGGAAATCAGAAGCAAAGGCACGTACTTTTGGCGTGTGACATAAATAGGTAATGAAGTCATCTTTGCTTATCTTGTGATGATAATCAGTTCCCGTTAGATATAGCTATACAAATCGAATCAAATACTATTTTCGTTTTTTATATTCATGGAAAAAAATAAAAAATACACCTTTTTAGACATTGACAAAAAATAAACCAAAACGAACAAACAAACAAAAACAACAACGCGTAACATGAATTCAGAAGCCGGTCAATTTAGTTATTTGGTTAAATAGTTAGTTTTATTTGCTTTGATATCCACATGGTTAGATGATATCGAAGCCACTTCTGATGCATTTATTGTATATCTACCATGATTTTCAAGTGTCATATAAAACAAATAAATGTGAATAAAATTTATTCAAAGAAAACAGCACAATTAAAATAATTCCAATAGCAAAGATTGTTAAAAAGAGATTTCTGCCTTAGGGGAAACTTAGATTTGCGAATTGAAATGACAATGGCAAAAGTAGATGTTTTTTTACAGGAAACATTTAAACTTTATTGACTGAATTGTTAATGTTAGTTTTCTTTTTTAATCGTTTCACCCCAAGCAAAGGTGGTACCGCCACTGATTCGGGCTACATAAGCTTAAAAATTTAGGCAAGAGGAAAGCAAAGAGAAAGACGGCCCAACTACAGTGGGTGTCAGAGAAAGGGCAAGAGAAGAACGGAAACACAGGTGTGAAGAGAGTTGCTAAGGCCGAGAGGAAGAAAAAGAAGATAGAAAAAGATACAGTGTGATGTGATGTAAAAAGAACTGGAGTCAAGTGGATAAGCAATAGGTGTGGACCTTTGCATTTAAATACCTGGAGATTCTAACAGTTAGGAAAGCAAGAATACCGAAGAGAGTTCCACAGACGGGAAGTACGGGAAAAGAAGCTGATGGAGTAGAATTGACAGCTGCATAAGGTTGATCTAACTGTAAGTGTGTGAGACCTTGTTGCCAGTCTGGTTGCACGAGTAAATTAGAGTGGCGGGAATATCAGTGACTTAAGTTCGTCGGAGCAGAAGCCATGAAAATATTTATAGAAGAGACAGAGAGAAGCCACACCCCGCCGGTGAGAAAGTGGCTGGAGTCGAGCTGCCAGGTCGGGACCTATCACGTTAGAAATTCTCCTTTGGAGCCTATCGAAAAAAACTAAGATGAACAGCTGGGGCGCGCTGACCATATATGACAGCAGTATTCTATGCACAGACGGATGTGCAAGATGAAATCAGGCATAAAAACAACTTCCTAGCCCGACACAGTGTCTCAACCTTCCTACAAGTGGATTTAGCTATTGACTCAATGTAATGATTCCAGTTGAGTTCGGAAGAGAGGGTAAGGTCGAGGAGGCGCAATATATTGCTTTCAGGGAGGCTAGCTTAGACCATGCTTATAGTAGGGCAGGAGAGGTTGCTTGTGATGGTTGACAGCAGTTTCGTTTTTGAAGCATTGAAATTTACAAGCCACAAATCAGTTGAAAATTATTAAACCTTTTATTAAAGTACTTTGACTTCTTCATGTTCGGTAAATGTTATAGTTTTTCGAAAGTTTGTTGGAATTTCCTTGCAAACTTTTTTTTAGAGTTTTATAGTTCTGTTTTCTCTTTTCGTACCAACTGCTAACAGTTTTTCTCGTTGCTGTTGGAAGTGTTCAAGTGACGTTGTTATTGGGTAAATCTTGTCATCTGTGATTTTAAAGCGCTCTTCTATAGAGTTTGATCAAGGGGGTCTCTCTAAAAGTTATAGGTTAAGTAGTTTATAGCTAGTTTTAATGATATCATAAAAATGTGGTACGCAGATAACAGTTTAGGTTGACATGCGGGATATGAACATTTTCTCTATCTCTTCCTTCACAGTTGTGCTTATAAACGCGAAAAGCAGATTCTAGAAAAACGAATGAGCAGATTGAGGCTCTCATTACTTCTGACGAGGTTTGAAATTAAGCATTTTTGGGTTCTTCACATGATATACAGGGTGTCCATACAGTTCGTGTGCACTTCAAAAAATTTATAATTTTATTTGTATTTGCGATAGAAATAATTTTAAAAAAGGATTATAAAGAAGTAAATATATATTGTTTTAAGATTTTATTGCGTTATGACTGAAGGGCCATAGAAAGATAACACGGACTCGGATATAAGATTGAATAATATATTCTCGGAAAACGTAGTACAAAGGTAAACGGGGACTGGAGAGTAATTTCTCTCGCGGGCGTCCTGACTCACTCATTCACTCACTCTGTGGCTACTACTCAGTAACTGTATTTACTAGCCTTCTCACGCAAGGCTGGATGTGACACATGGTCATTTTATTGTGGGTATTCCCGGCCATATCGCCGGGTCAAAAAATGTCTGTCTATTTTTCCCCAGTCGTGGTTCTACCCTTCGGCGGAACCACGACTGGGTTAGTGCTCTCTGCTCGGAAGAAGAGAGCGCCCTCTACCCGAAGGCAGATAGCTGACAGTGTCAATAGTAGCAGAGGCAAGTCTACTACTCAGTGACTATATTCACTAGCCTTCCCACGCAAGGCTGGATGTGACACATGGTCATTTTAAAGTGGGTATTCCCGGCCATATAGCCGGGCCAAAAATATGTCTGTCTATTTTTACCGAGTCGTGGTTCTACTCTCCGGCGGAACCACGACTGGGTTTGTGCTCTCTGCTCGGAAGCAGAGAGCGCCCTCTACCGAAGGCAGAGTGCTGACAGTGTCAACAGTAGCAGAAGGCAAGTCTGCTACGCAGTGACTATATTCACTAGCCTCCCCACAAAAGGCCGGATGTGACACATGGTCATTTTAAAGTGGGAGTTCCCGGCCATATAGCCGGGCCAAAAATATGTCTGTCTATTTTTACCGAGTCGTGGTTCTACCCTCCGGCGGAACCACGACTGGGTTTGTGCACTCTGCTCGGAAGCAGAGAGCGCCCTCTACCGAAGGCAGAGTGCTGACAGTGTCAACAGTAGCAGAGGCAAGTCTGCTACGCAGTGACTATATTCACTAGACTCCCCACAAAAGGCCGGATGTGACACATGGTCATTTTAAAGTGGGAGTTCCCGGCCATATAGCCGGGCCAAAAATATGTCTGTCTATTTGCTGAGTCGTGGTTCTACCCTCCGGCGGAACCACGACTGGGTTTGTGCACTCTGCTCGGAAGCAGAGAGCGCCCTCTACCGAAGGCAGAGTGCTGACAGTGTCAACAGTAGCAGAGGCAAGTTCGCTACGCAGTGACTATATTCACTAGACTCCCCACAAAAGGCCGGATGTGACACATGGTCATTTTATTGTGGGTATTCCCGGCCATATCGCCGGGTCAAAAAATGTCTGTCTATTTTTCCCCAGTCGTGGTTCTACCCTTCGGCGGAACCACGACTGGGTTA
>JBBBDQ010001391.1:485000-546794 GCA_037127315.1 Ascarosepion bandense | reverse complement strand
GTTGTTTTTAGTAAGTAACATTCAGCCATAAACACACGTTATAAAGACTTATTTTTTGTACACTTGTACACATATATACGTGAATACAAGTATTTCTTATAGACGATGCGATGGATTAAATTGTCGTCTAAATTCCGCCAAAATGAAAATAACACTCACATCTCATTTTAAGAGCACACAAAAATATTTTGAAATACTAAGGTGTAAATTTATTCAATTAAGTCGAATTGGCTTCAACCCGTTACCAGACAATTTCGGAATTTGCTGCAACTCTTCTGGACTGTCCTTTTGTTAAATTTGAATAATGCTGCCATAATCCTTGCATTCCGTTTATCTTTGTTGCTACAAGGAATTTTGTTGGTCACTCGCTCAGCTGTGCCCCACACATAATAATCAAGGGTGTTGTAGTCTGGAGAGTTAGGTGACCAGATGTAAGAGGGGACGTAGTCATAAAAATTGTCTGACCGCCACGACCGTGTTTTCCGTTTTTGTGATATAGTGCAGAGTGCTGTTTCCAGACATAGGGTCTTTCAGCGGCAACCCTTATGACCCAGGGCTCAACTGACCCTACTATACTTTACAGTCTACATAATAAAAAACAACGCACACACGTGAAATGAAAAATATAAAATGGCGACAAATTACCCATCGCACAACTATATACATATATATATATATATATATATATATATTGATTGTTTAATACTTAGCTTTTGGTCCTAATAGGGTTAGACCAGTACACATTTGTATTAAAAAGTGTTCTATACAACTATATTGTAGAACTTCTGAATATTTTTCATTTTTAAACGAGTTATTTCACTACCTTGGTTTCTACCATGAGTGGTGTCTTTAGGCGATTTGAAAAATCTCACATTTCTTTCGTTATATATATATATATATATATATATATATATATATATGGCAAAATGTTTTTGGAACTTTTGGAGCGTTTTTTTTTTTTGTTTCCAAATTCGATTCCCGATTTTCTTTCATCGTTCTCAATTGAAATTTTGTCACCACTGAAACTTTTTCCAAGAAAATTTTCTAAATTTAAACTTTTTCTTCTAAGATTATATTCTCGACACTCTTCCTAATGATATCTTCATTTTATTTGATTTATCAAAATCTTTCGATTGATAGCTTCTCAGCCCTTTGTGCTAAACTAATACCCATGAAAAAATACCGAAGAATTTATCGATCGTAACTAAATGATAAAAGCAACTATGATGAGGATATTAATCCGACCATTTTGTTTTTCAAAGATAATGACTTATTTCAGAATTTCAATGCAGCCGATCGAATATTGCATCAGCCGAAATATCGTGATAAAATTAACAAGAATCAAAATACTAGGCGGATCGATATGAAAATTATTGTTCTCATAAATTCTAGCAATATTTATGACGATAGCAACCCCGAAGATTTTGCGGAAAAAGGAAATGTTTATTAAAAACGAGAAAATCTTCCTGGATAATGTTACGGCTAAGATAAATCTTTCAATTGTGATAAAACGAAAAAAAAAAAAAAAAAAAAAGAGAGAGAGAGAGAGAGAGAGAGAGAGAGAGAGAAAAGAAGAACGGAAAAGGCCAAACGTTAAGTGAATTTGAAATCAAAATGGAAACACTTTTTGATGAGGTTTCAAATACATTTGAAAGCAAGGAAAAACATACCAATACAGTAAAAAAACATACCAATACAGTATAAAGAAAAAAAAGTACATATTTGCCAGCACGGGACAATGAAACCGTCAAATGTTTTTATTTCAACGAAACGATCAAAATATTCAAGGCAATTGACGGCTTCCATCGGATTTTATTTTACCTGCAGTTGGTGTTAATGAATGTCGGAACGAGAGCGGTGAAGATCAATTTCGACGGTTTATTTAAACCTTCTTCTTCTTCTTCTTCTTCTTTTCTTCTCATTTTTCTTCTCGTTTTTTTCCTCCTCTTTCTCATTTTTCTTCTTCTTCCTCATTTTTTTTTTCACGAGTTTTTCTCGTTTTATTCTTCTCGTTTTTCTTCACGTTTTTCTTTTTCTAGTTTTTCTTCTCTTTCTCGTTTTTTTTTCCTTCAAGTTTTTCTTCTCCTCGTTTTTCTTTTTCTAGTTTTTTTGTTCTTTTCGTTTTTTTTTTCTTGTTTTTCTTCTTGCTTTTTTCTTCTTATTCTACTTCTCGTTTTTTTTTTCTTCTCGTTTTTTTCTTCTAGTGTTTTCTCTTTGTTTTCTCTTTCTTTTTCTGGCTTTTCTTCTTCTTTTTCTTCTGGTTTCCTTCTTGTTTTTTTTCTCTTAGTTTTTTTCTTCTCATCTTTCTTCACGTTTCTTTTTCTTTTTTATCTTCCTTTTGTATTTTCTTTCTTTTTGTATTTTATTCTTTTGTGTTTTCTACTTTTCCTTCAATAACATTTCATTCGTTTTCGTTCCTTTCTGTTTCCTGTATTTTTATTCTTTACTTTTTCGCATTCTTTCGTTTTTCTTTTCTTTATCCTTCGTCTTTTTCTTCTTTTTTTCCTTTTATTCTTCAACTTCTTTTTCTCTTTCTTTTCTTTTCTTCTTTCCTTCTTTGAAATATGAGTGATATATATATATATATATATATATATATATATATATATATAGAGAGAGAGAGAGAGAGAGAGAGAGAGAGCACTACCTTCAAGTCCTGTTTTGTTATATTTGACTAAAATGTAGTAAATTATTTAGACATAAATATTTCTGTATTCCATCATAGATACATATATGTGTATATGCATATTCTAGCATACATACATACATACATACATACATACATACATATTTTCTTTTTTCTATTATATGCACACACACACATATATATATGTGTGTGTGTGTGTGTGTGTGTGTGTGTGTGTGTGTGTGTGTGTGTGAATAGAATAAGTAAAGAGCAGGTAGAAAAGAAGGTGTCTTTAATATGTTTCGCTTTAATAAGCTTCTTCACAGATTTTTTTACAGACGAATGATTAATTTTTTTAAATCCAAAAAGGTTGTATATGGATTGAGGTTGGATTTCTTTTGTCATGTGTAATAAATGAACATTTTAAATGTAGAGAAAACAAAACAAAACAAAACAAACCTATGCTTATTTATATGTGTGTGCCACGTGTAATAAAAGCAATAGATGATTATTTTAAATGTAAGTAATTGGACGAGAAACCGGGGAGCCGAGTTCGAATTCCAGTTGAATTCATTGTATTCACTTACGCGCAAATACCCTTGGGAAAGGTATTAGTCCGTCTCTTCCTTCCAGTTATGGGTTAAATAACAGGACAGATTGGGTTCTATAGCCTTGGCTGGCAACCAATCTACCGCAGAAAGCAATGGCAACCTACTGCGGGATAATCTTCTGCCCAGTCAGTCATGTCTCTTTCGAGACATGATCGCCCAAGCGTGTATCACGTATGGCACTTAACTGACTGAATTGGAGTAGATAGACTAAACTATCGCCCGGTTCACACTCCACCCACGTCTATTGAACAGGTGTAGAGGCTCATCCCTTGTTCCCTGTTTAGGATGTGGTTTCCGGCTTTCTCATTTCCAATCTTTTCACTCTTACGTAACCCCCTGCACATCAGTGGTGTTACCGCCTTGCTCGGGGTGATATGATTAAAAAAAAAACTGTGTATGTATGCAAAAATAATGCATGTATCAAGCGTATTTAATCTATAGATCACCGTTTCTCAACCTTTTCTCAAAGTGCATGTCTTAAAATAAATTACATGTCCCAAGGAACCCCTGCGCAAAAACAAAATTATATACTATATTTTTTCTCATGTTTTTTTATCGTGATTCATGTGATAGATATCAAAGTATCAGTCAGTCAAGTGCCATATGTGATACATGCTTTGGGCGATCATGTCTCGAAAGAGACATGACTGACTGGGCAGAAGATTATCCCGCAGTAGGTTGACATTAGCTTTCTGCGGTAGACTGGTTGCCGACCAAGGCTGTAGAACCCAATCTGTCCTGTTATTTGACTCATAGCTAAAGCCTTAATCATTATTCCAACTATTATATTCAGTCAGTCAGTTAAGTGCCATACGTGATACACGCTTGGGCGATCATGTCTCGAAAGAGATATGACTAAGTGGGCGAAAGATTATCCCGCAGTAGGTTGCCATTGCTTTCTGCGGTAGACTGGTTGCCAGCCAAGGCTCTAGAACCTAATCTGTCCTATTATTTAACTCATAACTGGAGGGAAGAGACGGATTAATACCTTTCCCAAGGGTATGTGTGGGTAAGTGAATGCAAGGAATTAAACTGGAATTCAATCTCGGCATTCGATTTGTCGTTCCGATTTGATATCCACTGCACCACAGCAACTAAAAAATATACTTTCGAATAACTGGTTTATGGAAAAATGAATACCTCTTTTCCAATTTTTTTTGATAATGTTAAATAAAATTCTGTTCGATTACAATACTTCATCAAAGAGTTTTCATTCATACAAAAAATTCTAAACTGAAACATAAAAAATAAATATAAACTAATATCATATTCATATAATATAAATGTAATCAGAATGAAAACTGATAATTGCAACATCAGTTTATTATCTATTTATCCTTTACTGGCAATATTGAAAAGTCAGTCAGTTAAGTGCCATACGTGATATGAAAGAAACATGACTGACGGTGGGTAGAAGATTATCCGCAGTAGGTTGCCATTGTGGTAGACTGGTTGCCAATCAAAGCTATAGAACCCAGTCTGTCCTATTATTTAACCCATAACTGGAGGGAAGAGACGGATTAATACCTTTTTCAAAGATATTTGCACGTAAGTGAATGCAAGGAATTCAACTGGAATTCGAACTCGGCACCCCAATTTGTCGTTCCGAGTCAATATTCACTGCACCACAACGCACATCCGGTCATGTGCATGACGGTAAACTGCATCCGGTAGCAAGGTCTCTGACTGGGAGGTTGTGAGGAGCATGGAATCACCTCTTAATACCTTTTGTTCTCAGGTCCACCCTGACCCGGAGTGGTAGCACCCGTTAGGGTCCCAGCTATGGGCAAATAGTTAACCTCCAAACTGGGGTCAAAACACTATGAAAGTATAAAAATAGACTTTTATAGAAATATATACATAAAAATAGACTTTTATTGAAAGATATACAGTTTTTGAAGGAAAAATATAACCAACAATACAATTTTGAAGAAAAAATTATTTCTATAACATTTTTGAAGGAAGAAAATATTCGCAGCAAAACATTTTTGAATGCAAAATTAGAAGACGTTTTCAGTTTTCTAAAATAAAATAATAAGAACAAAAAATGTTCATTAAAATCTGATTAAACCAACCTTCCCACTATAACCAAACATTAAGAAGAAGAAAAAAAGAAAGAAGAATACCTTAAACCCCCCACCTTTTTGGCATTAAATAACCCACAGAGGTGTTGATATGCCGTTAAACGAAACTCAAAGTCAAACAAGCAACGCACATCCGCAGCAATCATTTAGTTTGCGTAAATTGATGTGGTCAGTGTATCAAAGAGGAGATTTCAGGATAATTGACATGGAAATATTTAAAGACAAAAGCAGAGAAAAACCATCTTGCGGTGATAGGAATTTCTGGATTTTGTCGAGCATCCCAAGATATATTACAGCAGAACCAATCGAGACATATCAGTAATATTCCATGCACGGACGAATGGTAGATTTATAAAAATATAAGATGGATTGTTGTTATGGTGAAACACACCTATTCCTCAGATAACGGACTCTCCCTCCTATATTATTAAGAGTTAACTCGAGAAGTTCTTGGGAAGTTCATAGGAGTTCTTAGAAGTTCTAGAGAGTTCTTTAGAGTTCTATTGGAATTCAGTAGAACTACTAGGCAGTTGATATTAGTCGGCAGTTAGCCAAATACTAAGGAGTCAGCTTTCAGTGGAAGATTACCAAGTTCCTAACATTTTGGGTGTAATAAGTCGATTAGCAACCGACATAGCACGATTATAACTTTCAGTGCGAAAACGACTCCACGACAGTTGTAGCAGGAAAATTTGTCTGGTACCCCCTATATACACATATCTATATATCTATATCTATATACATAAGGAGAGAGAGGGAGGGATTGAGAGAGAGAGAGAGAGAGAGAGAGAGAGAGAGAGAGAGAGAGAGAGTGGCTAGCATAATCACTAATAAGATTACAGGAGTTGATAGTATTTTTCCTAACGTTCACACTCCTCCCTAGTCTTTTGAACATGAGAAGAAGTTTATCACGTTACCTGTGGGAATGAGTTTCCGGGTCCACCTAAAGCTTTTTCATTCTCTTTCACTTACAGTGACCTCTTGGATCTTGATGGCATTGTCACTGTACTCTTTGATATGAACTGGAAAAGGATATCTATATTATTCGAGGTAGCTAAGTGGTTTTGGCAAATGTAACCGGGTAGGACAATCTCGCAAGTAGCTGTAATAGACCAGTACTCGTCGTAGTCTTATGCAGTATGTTTAGACGTAGGCTTATGCAATGGGCGTGGTCAATAGGTGTTCCAATAGGCGTAATCTTAGGTGTCCCCGCCTTAGTCTGTATTTATGGCTAACACCAGCCAATCATTTTACTGTGAAGGGGAACCAAGGTGTATGCATATACATTACATCACTCATACTATGTAACCGCCTACCTCGAGTGGCTCTTGGGTCTTGTAAAAAAAACGAACAATAACAAAGAATATAAAAGAAATAAAGTACAGAGCTGAAAATAACTAACTGTATCCATATACCCTGTCCTCGATATCGAAAGGCATTTAAAGCAAAAATATGTCTCGTCAGCTATCCCAGAATCCATGAATGTATATTGCTCATGGATGTGCGTTGTGATGCAGTGGATATCGGTTCGGAACGAGAAATCGAGGAGCCGAGTTTAAATTCCACTTGAATTCCTTGCATTCACTTGCGCGCAAATACCGCCTCTTCCCTCCAGCTATGGGTTAAATAACAGGATACAGTGAGTTCTATAGCCTTGGCTGGCAACCAGTCTACCACAGAAAGTCATGGCAGCTATCTTTGGGATAATCTTCTACCTAGTCAGTCATGTCTCAAAAGAGACATGATCGCCCAAGCGCGTATCACTTGACTCATATTGCTTAACATTTGCTATCCATTTATTCAAACTCGTTAGTTAGATTACCTGATGTTTCCCACTGTACCTTTAGAATGAAGAAATCAAGACTCTCCACAACTTCCTAACATTTGGTACGTTAGTCGATATTCCTTTCTACCCATTTGTTGGTCCGGATCGAATAAAATTTGACACTACCCAAAACATAACTCGAACACGGCATCTCCAGGGAGTCTCTTGTCATCAGAGGGTGACAATCTGATAAAAGTCAAAGTTAATGCGATTGTAAATGGAAAGGAAATCTAAGCAGATTTAAGAGTAAGTTCGAAACATAATAATAATAATCCACTTCAGTCTGCTTATTATGTCTCTCACTTTATATATATATATATATATATATATATATATATATATATATATTCTAAATTATATTTTAGAACATGTATAAATTTTTTAATATATATTTTTTAGAGCATGTACATTTTTTTATATATTCACTATTTGTGACATTGAAACTACAATGTCTCATCAGCCACACCACCTGATGAGACATTGTAGTTTCAGTGTCGAAACAAATGTACGATTTGTAGTGGATATATAAAAAAAATTGTACATGTTCTAAAATATAATTGAGAATAAATATTCACAGCTCTATATATTATATATCGAGCACTGTTTTAAATGAATGTTATGGACGTTGTAAAAAAGATTATTTCTTCGTTCCCTATTCACTCGGATATATATATATATGTGTGTGTGTGTGTGTGTGTGCGGTGTAGATATAGAAGAATCCAAAGGAGTGTTCTGTATAAAAGGTGGTAGGAGAACTTTCTAGGAGAGCTCTAAATATATATGTATATAAATACATATAGAGCAAATATATGTAAAAATTAAGACAGACACGTTATTCCATGGTTAAGCGGGAGTATAGGCCTATTTCAGGCGAACCATCTTCAGCTTCCGTCATTGTACAATAAAGACGGAAGCTGAAGATGGTTCGCCTGAAATAGACCCATACTTCCACTTAACCATGGAATAACGTGTCTGTCTTAATTTTTACATATATTTGCTCTATATGTATGGAATTTAACAATGGAATAATGTATTTGTTTATTTTTCACACACACGCACGCACACACACACACACACATATATATATATTAAAAGAAAGTGAAAGAACATGTAAAAGAACCCACTATTCAAGCCTTTACTTTTATAAAGAGTGCTCGATACAGAGTAGAGCTTAATATTGTAATTTTGTTATTACAATGGTTTATAAAAGCATAATATTACTACGCAAAAATATTAATGTTTCGGAACAGAACTGTTCCTCTCCAGGTAATATGTTAAAATAAAACCTATGTTAAAATAAAGATTTTATTTTAACATATCACCTGAAGAGGAATAGTTATGTTCCGAATCATGAAAATTTTTGTGTAGCGATATTATGCTTTCATAAACCATTGTAATAACAAAATTACTATAAATATATATATATATATATATATTCGTATTTATCTATATTGGTCTATTCTATCTATTTGTCTCTATTCCTATTTCTCTGTCTGTTTATATCTGTTTATCTATCAGTAGAGGATAGCGGAAAGTACACTGATCGATTAACATGGGACTCTACATGACTTTCCGTGTTTGATTTTCTGTAGGCTCTCTGCACTTTTGGCCTTATGCCAGGTTAAGCGATAATTTCTGTAAGAATCTATATAGTAAAATATATCAATCGACTCTCTCTCTCTCTCTCTCTCTCTCTCTCTCACACACACACACACACACACACACACACACAAACAAAGTCAGTTACTAATCATTCGTAAGTATTCGCATTAAATTACATTTATAGATGCAATAACCGAATATTTAAGAAGTATGTCAACTACATATAGGCCCGCACATGTATACATAATATATGTGGATTCAGTGATATGTATATATGCAGTTGTCCGTTTGTATACTACTTCCGACCGTTTTGTAAATCTAGTACTGGCTCTATTCCCAGTGGGGCCATCATATCCGTTAAGGACCGGGCATTGGAGTGAAGGCATCACGGTGCAGCCTTTGCGGTCGGAAGAACGAAAGGAAGGCGCAACCCAAGACACTTTTTCCCCACCCTAAATTTGAAGTCCAGTTAAAAAACCCACAGTCACACAGTTCGGGACTATGACACTGAATATTCTCGGCTGCTTTAAAAATTGTGCTTTCTTCCTTTTCGACTCGTCGCCTCAATGTAATCTCGAAGTTTCACGCCATTGATAGCAATTTGTCTTCTTAGATTTGACCGTGCATATTCATGTATAGGTCGATCGCGTGTATCGCTCGAAAACGAACTCTTTTTAAAACTATAATATAGATCTTGTACGCTAATAGTAATCATTAGCCTTTTCTTTATAAGGAAATATTCGGCTTCGATTTTCTAAGCAGCCAATGCTACTTGGGCACCTCGGGGTGGTGTTATGGTTAGCAAGATTATTTCGCTAGAACCTATTACAAGTGAGTTCGATCCTTACTGGTTACCCCATACTTTCGGCCTTGTACCACAGCTAAGCGACGCTCAGTAAATCATGTTTAGTTTTTTGTAAATAATATTATTCATTGTATAAATATTCATCGGGGTTTTCAATTTAAATTTTTTTTATCCCTCCCACCAGACAAATTGTACATATGGGAATAGTTAGATCTTCATAGAGTCCTTGAGGCATTTTTGGTGCTTGTAGCAAGAATGGTAAGTAAGAACTGTGAAGAATTCCTATGAACTTTCAAAAACTTCTCCCGTTAACTTCTTGTTAACTCTTATTAATATAGGAGGGAGAGTCCATTATCTGAGGAATAGGTGTTTGCTCATAACAGTATAGTCATTGGCCCTACTTTTATTTATTTTTTTTCTCCTCACTTTCTTAAGTTTAATTTTCCAGCCCATTCCCCGTTATGTTAGTTCCCTGGTAGATGCGGGACAATTTTTGTTTTCGTGTATGTCAATTTCGTATATGTTGTTGTGTTTAGATGAGTGTGTGAGTGTGTGCATGATTAAATGTATGACTGTTTGATTTTTTTTACACGCCCCGCTAAAATTTCACCCAGCTAACTAATGTTTCTGTCCCGATTAAGGATTGTGGTGGGTTTTTATTTCCAACTACAATTTTGTTCATATTTTGTAAATAATATTATTTATTACATAAATACTCATCGGGGTTTTCAATTTTAAATTTGTTATTCCCCACTGCCCACAGACAAATTGTATATATGGGATAAGTTAGATCTTCACAGAGTCCTTGAGGTATTTTTGTGTTTGTAGCAAAAATAGTAATTAAGAATGTGGAGTTTTGGTGTAAGGGATTTTGTATCGTCTGCTTGGGTCAACAAATGAGGCTACCTAAGTTAATGTAAAACAGATGAAAAGCATCCTTTTCACTTCCCCCCATTTTGGCCTTGTGGCACATTTTTTGTAAATTCAGAAATAAATAATAACAGCCAGTGCTACTCGAATTAAACTTTTCTTCACTCTCTGGTCATCGGATTGTAATCAAAGGGTAGTATCTGTTCTCGGGTTTAAAGCTATAGTGGTATCAACCGTTGCTATACAGAGGAATATTTAGTAGTGATTGACCGGTCAGTTAGTGTTACAGTCGGTAAAAATAAATAAAATATTTCACCTAAAAACGAAAATAAGTTTTTCAATCCAGCAGCTGTTCTAGTTCTTTCCAGCACTGATTTTTTTTGTTCGGAATAGTGCGTACTGTCTACAAAGAAAATGGTTGGTCACCTTCGATACCTGAAAAACCAGGCTTGTAGCGTTTCAGTGTCATAGTCAGGAAACCGTGTCTTCCTCAGTCCCAAGGAATGGTTTCACTTCCACATTTAGATCTCACTTTTTTACTAAGTACCAAGTTTAACTCATATGTATGATCGATTAGTAAAGATGTTAAAAAAAGTATGAGTTATGAACTCATAGTTTTAAGCACTTGATGATTGCAGCGTGTTGTACTATTGGTGTAATATATATATATAGTCATCCGTAGACAGATCTGTTTTGCTGTATCACAGCTCATCAGTACGGTTAGACTCCGACTGCTTTTAACCCAGGATTGAAACCGAAATGGCGTCAGTTGGCGATTCTACCTCTGGGCTATGGGAGTTCGGTAGAAGAAGGCAGACTTTTTAGCGTATACATTATCATTATACACGCCCAATAGCCAGAGTGCTCTAATTTATTACGGAATGAGCGATGCGTACATGCCAGAATAGCTACTGTTTTTCAATATCTACTAGATAAAAAATCTAGAAGAGAGTGCTCAATCAGGGTGTGAGAGCGTAAATAATCATCCGCAGACGGATCTGTTTCATTGTATCACAGCTTATCAGTACGGTTAGACTCCGATTGCTTTTAACCCAGGATTGAAACCCGACCGAATTATATATCCAGGTAAAGAGGACCCAAGGTTTTACGATTTTGAGTTCCCTGGCATTTATTTTTATAAACAGTGCTCAATACAATAAATATCGTAGAGCATAATATAATCATATAATTATGAATTAAAAGTACATTGCGACACGGAAATTTCTGTTTCGAGATAGAATTTCGTCATCAGAAAATGTTGGATGTTGGTTGTCAAAATGATGTATATATAATGAATTATTTTTTACCGATACTCGTATTTAAGTAAATATTCTGTTTTTAATTAAACAGTATTTTATATTTATATTTACCGGCCTGATTATTTCACGATAAATTTTTATTGCGAAAATGTGTGCTATTCAGCAGGATTCGAACCTGCGACCCCTATTTACATAGGGGAAGCTACCATTTGATCTGGTACTGTTTTAACCACTTAACTATGAATAGCCTCTTGATCAGACGAGGTTTTTATCATGCTTATATAACACAAATTTCGTCTGATCAAGAGGCTATTCATAGTCAAGTGGTTAAGACAGTACCAGATCAAATGGTAGCTTCCCCTATGTAAATAGGGGTCGCAGGTTCGAATAAAATTTTTTTTTCGCAATAAAAATTTATCGTGAAATAATCAGGCCGGTAGATATAAATATAAAATACTGTTTAATTAAAAACAAAATATCTACTTAAATACGAGTATCGGTAAAAAATAATGTTCAAAATAATTCATTACAAATTGTCGGTTGCTTATAGCTAAATTTCGTTAATTTCCGAAACATATATATATATATATATATATATATATATATATATATATATACAGTTGTAAAGAACATTACGGTTAAATAAATAGACAAGGGGAAAACTATATTTTTCTCATCTACGCGTTTCCTCTTGTGATGGACTTTATCAAGGCAGAGAGTTTTTCCCAATCTCACTTTTCCTCATAGAAACAATATTTTTTCGGGTCAACATGCAAAACAAAATATAAAAAATCCAAAGAAAACGGTTAATTTCCATCGTATGAACATGTCATTACACTGCACATAAAAAAATTATTTTTAAATATGAAGTATAATGTTTTTGTTTTTTAATGATTATTAATTTCTATCAATCTTATGAATAATTTGTGAGCGTTTTTCCAGTTACTAACAAAAAGTTGTTTAAAATTAAATTGATTTCATCTTTTTGCCTTGATAAAGACCATCACAGGACAAAACGCGTGGGCGTGAAAAATATAGTTTTTCTCTTTTCATCTATATTTGTCGTTCATTCTTTGAACACCTTTTAAGCCACAAGCTCTTTCGGACCCCAATTTTAACTCATATTAGTCAACTCATTCTCATGGCGCCTTGCGTTATCGTTACAAGAATAATTGTACCCACTACCTCGAGTTGCTCTTGGGCCTTGTGTGTTCTTTGTGGTGCAATGTGTACGACTGGGAACAAGAAAACGGAGAGCCGAGAAAGTAATAGCAACCTACTACGGGGAAATCATGCTCAGTCAGTCATATCTCTTTCGGGACATGATCGCCTGAGCGTGTATCACGTATAACACTTAACTGACTGGCAGTGGACATCACTGAAAAAAAAAAATTTAAACAGAAACGGAATAGTAGACTGGAACTATACAACCTTCTCAAAACAGCCTTCAAAATCGTTCACAAAGTCTTATGGGGAGAGACTTTCACTCCGCTACCGCTTTCCCCACAGACGTAAAGTGGTTAGCCTATCGATGCTCTGTAGCTATTTTCAGATGAGCTCCAGTCTTTGGTTGTGTCACTTCAAACCTTTGCAACTTAGACACGGTGATCGAGCATTGAATCGAGTTCTATGTTCCCTACCACCTTGTCCAAGTGACCCATAAATAGATAAGATTTCATCTTCTCGCTCTGCTGATTTTGTATAAACCTTGCCTCTGATCTATCCTCTGATCTTGCTTTAACAGCTCAATGGTAAGAAAACCGACTTCTGGATGAGTCTAGCATTCTTTTACTCACACGTTATAAATCTTTACACGGATACACACGCCCAAGAGTGCAATATGTTGGTTATATAACTGAAATATCTTCTTCGAAAAAGAGTAATTGATAGAAAATGAGTTTGCTTATTATTTTACGGTACAATGATTTCTTGAGATGTTGTAAATTGCTGCCAGGATGCGAGAAACGATTCTTCTTCTATGTGCCCTGTCCTGTCAAAATGTAGGCGATCATGGCTTTCCACGTTTCCCTGGCCCTGGTGGCTCTGAGCACGCCTTCTCCTGTTACACCGTGCAACCCTCGTTCCGTCATCCTCCTGGTTAGGTCCTTCAAATAGGTTATCCGCTGCTTTCCCCTGTCACTTTTTCCCTCCATCTGGCCTGTTAGTATCAGGTTCTCCAAGCCCTCTTTCCTCATTGCTTGTCCCAGGAACTTTAGCTGTATCTTCTTGATGCTCAGTATTAATTTCCTTTTTGTTTCCATCATTTCCAAAACTTCAGCAATTCACACATAATCGATCCATGATATTCGCAGCATCCTTCTGTAAAACCACATCAATATCATTTCATTATTATCAACCAGACCCAGATTTTAATCCAGTCACATTGAATTCTGCTTTCACAGTGGCGCTGTTTCCTTATAAGGAAGAGCTTAATATTCAGTTAGGTAAGTGCCATACGCGATACACGCTTGGGTAATCATGTCTATAAAGAGATATGGCTGACTGGGTAGAATATTTTCCCGCAGTAGATTGCTATTACTTTCTGCGGTATACGGGTTACCAACCAAGATTATAGAACCCAGTCTGTTCTGTTATTTAACCCACAGCTTGGGGGAAAATGACGGATCGTATTATAATATTATATTAATAAGCAGTAACTAGTTGGGGCCAGTTTATTACTTCATAACAATAAAAAACAATACCCCACTTTATGCCTAGTAGAAGCTTTATTTATGTTTTTAACTGATATATTCAGTCAGTCAGTTAAGTGTCATACGTAATACACGTTGGGCGATCATGTCTAGAAAGAGACATGACTGTCTGGACAGACGATTTTCCAGCAATAGATGGTCATCGCTTTCTGTGGCAGACTGATTGCCAACCAAGGCTATAGAACGCAATTTGTCCTGCTATTTAACCCATAGTTGGAGGGAGAAGTGACGGATTAATACCTTTCCTAATGGTATTTGCGGGTAAGTGAATGCAAGGAATTCAACTGGAATTCGAACTCGGCTCTCCGATTTCTCGTTCCGAGCCGATTACCGCTGCACCACAACGCCCATCCTAATATTCCGTTGTCATAATTGGGAAAGTGGAAATGATGAACGAGTCTGTGTACTTATAACCCTGTCTTTCGTTGTTAGGTTTTGTATAACTAACAGATAATTCTTTTTAGGAATTGCACAATATTTTTCTTTTCGGATTCTCCGGTTCTATTCTTTAATGGTTTTTTGAGTTCCAATCGCTCTCTAGACAATTGCCAAAGATGCTGGAAGCAATGATCGGCTAATTCCATCGCTCCATGAAATGGCAGATTGTTTCTATTCTTATCATGCACCGTCAGTCAGCAAAACCATTCCAGGTTTGAGTGGCTTTCCGGTTTTTTGGGGTTTTTTTTTTTTGTTTTTTTTTAGTATAGAGAAACATTGCTAAAAATCATTATTATAAACCATTCCAGGTTTGAGTGGCTTTCCGGTTTTTTTGTTTTGTTTTTTTTTAGTATAGAGAAACATTGCTAAAAATCATTATTAATCGTCTAACTCAATTTTATGTCTGGCGTAATTTTCAGATGAACTCCATTCTTTAGTTCTTTCACTTCAAACCTTTACATCTCGGACACAGCATGTTACTTCCATGATTCGAATCACTCTAATTTTTCCCCGCGTCGCAATGTAAGCAGAAAGTTCTACTCAGTTTTTCCTCTTTATATTACACATCTTATTGTTGCTTTCCATTTTAACAGTAACCCTCTACTGCAGGGTTATTCTATAACAAACATTGCACTAGATTCATACCAGACTACCATGGAAACCCGACACAGCATTGCTCTGAGATCACTCCCGGTCAGTCAGGAGAGAAGCACATGAGCTACATCTAGTTTTGCAAGCGTGGTAAAGATTTGTTACTTCATGTAGCTATATAAACGACCGTCCCAAAGAGGAGTTGTGTAGTGTTCCATGCATCACAGACAAGAATCTAAGGTCCAATATTTCCCACAAGTACTCTTAGGAGTGGATATGCGTTGTGGTGCAGTGGATATTGACTCGTAACGAGAAATCGGGAAGCCGAATTCGAATTCCAGTTTAGTCCCTTGCATTCCCCTACGCGCAAATACCCTTGGGAAAGGTATTAATACGTCCCTTCCCTCCAATTATGGGTTAAATATTAGGTTGTCCCAAAGGTTTGACCAGATCCGAAAGCTTGCAGATCGATGGCAGAAAGTCTTGGAAAATGATGGTCTTTATTTTGAGCAATAATTTTTGTTGTTTTTGCGAGTAAAATTTCAATTTTTTGCAAGTGTTTACGAACTTTTGGGACACCCTAATAACAGGACAGATTGGGTTCTATAGCATTGGCTGGCAACTAGTCTACGGCAGAAAGTAATGGCAACCTACTGCGGGATAATCTTCTGCCCAGTCAGTCGTGTCTTTTTCGGGACATGATCGCTCAAACCTGTATCACGTATGGCACTTGACTGACTGACTGAATATAATAGTTGGAATAATGATTAAGGCTTATATTGGTCATAAAGTGGGGGATCAGTATATTACTTCATAACAATAGGGAACCGATCCCCCACTAATTACTACATAATAATATACTAGATTTCTTTTCCCTTTACCTATGAGTCAAATAATAGAACAGATTGGGTTCTATAGCCTTGGTCGGCAACCAGTCTACAGAAGAAAACAATGGCAACCTACTGCGGGATAATCTTCTGCCCAGTCAGTCGTGCCTTTTTCGGGACATGATCGCTCAAACGTGTATCACGTATGGCACTTGACTGACTGACTGACTGACTCTTGGGATCACATCACACATTTTATTAAACTACTTTGGAATGCTCTTGAGCTGTATATTGTGTTAATTCTACTATAAAAAAATTCTGTTGTATATATCAGTTTGACTGTCAAGCAAAAACAAACTTTTACATCCAAATCTGAATCTAAATCCAGGATCCTCTTACTCCTGTAGGGTGAATCCCTCTCTGATTGACTAAGTCTCCAAGAGTTTAGCTTTACTCACCACCATTGGACAAGTGTGGGTTGGCGAAGCTACTTAATCCATAATTGAGGTGGGTGGCTGTTAACTCTGAAGAGTTCATACTCCCTATAATGCTTCTTGTTTTTTGTGCTGTTGGGGTTTCACTTACCCTCATCACCAGACCAGGATCTGTTGGGGGAGCCGGTTTAATTGCCGCCCACTCAGGTTTTGAATTTAAAGTTATCCTTCTCTTAGACCGGATATAGGATCTAGTAAATCCTACTGTTTTATCCATAGCTGAGAGGGATAGATGGATTTATACCATTTTCAAGTTAGTGCACACCCACCATCGGTCACGATGACTTGTGACTTTGTGCTAATACAACTTTTGATGATTTCTGAACGGTTCTGTCTATCCAATACCATTCAGAAGGTTTGAGTCTCACTTGTAAGGTAGGGGTTTCAATTACTTTTCAAATGTTCAGTGCAGATTCGACTCCCGTCAATCAATAATATGAAGAAGATACTTCTTCTTTTATATGCTTTGTCCTTTCAGGACGTAGGCGATCCTAGCTTTCCACGTCTCCCTATCCCTGGTGGCTCTTACAGCAGGCAACCCCTGTTCTGTCGTCTACCTGCTGAGGTCCTTCAAATATTTTATCCACTGCTTTCCCCTGTCTCTTTTCCCTCGATCTGGCCTGTTAGTATCAGGTTCTCCAAGCTCTCCTTCCTCATTGCATGTTCCAGGAAATTAGTTCCTAATGCTCAGTATTAATTTCCTTTTCGCTTCCATCCTTTCCAAAACCTCATCATTGCTCGATCCATGATATCCACAGCATCCTTCTGTAGAATCAGATTTCAGTTGCTTGAAGTTTTTCCTTTATCTTTGATGATAATGTCCAGCATTTACTGCCATATTGAAGAACTGACATCACATAGCAATCCAGTACTCTCTTCTTTGTTTCTAGCGAAATGTTCCTGTTTCTTAATAGTTTACTCAGCTTTTGGAATGCGCCTTGTCACCATGCCAATTTGCCTTCGGATATTTGTGTAGCACTTTCCGTCTTCTACTACGACGAAATATCAAAGCATGATGAAATTCGAAATCTGGTCTCATGGTCAGAAAGCAAACTTTCCAACCTCTCGCCCATAAGAAATATAGATCCAAATCTAAAGCCTTGCTATTACTGTTGGAGGACGCCCTCCCTGAATGAACATGACTTCTAGAATGTATCCGTACTCACTACGCTTGGCTAATTTGCGGGTTCGTGAGGCTTTTTAACCCATAGTTGGAAGTTTTCAGTTCAGAGTCCTAGATCGGTTGCCACACGAGCCTATTTAATGTGTGCTCCGCCGAAACACAGAAATCGATTATTTGGTATATTATCTTTTTGTTAGGGTGAAAAGATCCACTCGGCTTGCGTAAACCGGGTGATCAGTATTTTATGCGTTTCCAACTCTAGGACAGATTCTGCTATGTGCATAATTCGTTGTATGGGAAAATTGTAGCTGTTTTCATTGTTCTCAGTGGATTAACTTTCCCGCCCAATCATATCTACCTGATTCAATTTGCCACATTGCTTCGTTGAAAAATTTCATATTTCATATGTATTATTATTATGTCATTTTTCATCCAAATTCGATTTCTTCTATGGTCGCACTACCTACCAAATCTGCGGAAAGACATAAGATAGGCCGTGGTGTGTTGTTATGGCTCAATTTCATGCTTTTTTTCTAACACACCTAACACCCCTAGCGTTACATGGACAAAATTCTCTTTAGTGTGTGGGCTGTACTTAACAAGACAAGTTGGTGTTTCCAGGGATTCTTTCAATGTGTTGGATAGGGATAGGGAGACGTGGAAAGCCATAGTCGCCTACGTTCTGAAAGGACAGGGCACATAGAAGAAGAATATATATGCCAACTGTTTATAAGAAATTATAATATGGGTATAAAATGGGGGATCAATTCTATATTATAATCACTATATAAGCTGATCCCTCATTTTGTGGCCATGCTAGTTTCTATACATTTCTATTCTAGATTTATTGGCTTGAGCTTGGATGACAGAACGAGGGTTGCATGGTGTAACAGGAGAAAGCGTGCTAAGAGCCACCAGGGATAGGGAGGCGTGGAAAGCCATGATCGCCTACGTCCTGAAGGGACAGGGCACATAGAAGAAGAATATATATGCCAACTGTTTATAAGAAATTATAATATGGGTATAAAATGGGGGATCAATTCTATATTATAATCACTATATAAGCTGATCCCTCATTTTGTGGCCATGCTAGTTTCTATACATTTCTATTCTAGATTTATTGGCTTGAGCTAGTGGATGACAGAACGAGGGTTGCATGGTGTAACAGGAGAAAGCGTGCTAAGAGCCACCAGGGATAGGGAGACGTGGAAAGCCATGATCGCCTACGTCCTGAAGGGACAGGGCACATAGAAGAAGAATATATATGCCAACTGTTTATAAGAAATTATAATGTGGGTATAAAATGGGGGATCTACCACACCAGGTTAGGGTGGATCTAGGAACAATAGCAAGTAAGGCGTGGTTCCAGACTCCTCAAAACTTCCACTCTCCCGATCCAAAGCCTTGCTGCCGGATGTAGCTTATCGTTATACCCATGATACTCAGTTACCTGGCAAGGTTAAGATATTTATCTGTCTTTTCACCAGGTTCCAAATTTGATGTGCGCTCCACAGAAACACAGAAATCGATTTTTGGTAAAGATCCACTCGGCTGGCCTAGACTGGGCGATCAGAATTTTATGCGTTTCCTACTCTAGTGGTACAGTGGATATCGGCTCGGAACGAGAAACCGGGGAGCCGAGTTCGAATTTCAGTTGAATCCATTGTATTCACTTACGCGCAAATACCCTTGGGAAAGGTATTAATCCGTTTCTTCCTTCCAGTTATGGGTTAAATAACAGGACAGATTAGCTTCTATAGCCTTGGCTGGCAACCAGTCTACCGCAGAAAGCAATGGCAACCTACTGCGGGATAATCTTCTACCCAGTCAGTCAAGACTCTTTCGAGACATGACCATCCAAAGCGTGTATCACGTATGGCAGTTAACTGACTGACTGAATATAATAACTGAAAACATGATTAAGGCATTTTCTGGTCATAAACTGGGGGATCAGTGTTATATTTTTATGAAGTAATAAACTGATCCCCCACAAATTACTACTTAATAATATAATCCATATCTTCCGCATCTAGCTATGAGTTAAATAATAGAACAGATTGGGTTCTATAGCCTTGGTGGGGAACCAGTCTACCGCAGAAAGCAATGGCAACCTACTGTGGGATCATCTTCTGTCCATTCAGTCATGTCGCTTTCGAGACATGATCGCCCCAGCGTGTATCACGTCTGGCACTTAACTGACTGACTGAATATAATAGTTGGAATAATGATTAAGGCTTATATTGGTCATAAAGTGGGGGATCCGTTTATTACTTCCTAACAATACGAAACCGATCCCCCACTAATTACTACATAATAATATAATAGATTTCTTTTCCCTTTACCTATGAGTCAAATAACAGGACAGATTGGGTTCTATAGCCTTGGTCGGCAACCAGTCTACCGCAGAAAGCAATGGCAACCTACTGCGGGATAATCTTCTGCCCAGTAAGTCATGTCTCGAAAGAGACATGATCGCCCAAGCGTGTATCACGTATGGCACTTAACTGACTGACTGACTCTAGGACAGATTCTGCTATGTGCATAATTCGTTGTATGGGTGAAATGTAGATATAAATGTAGAAAGGCGGAAGTTAAGGGTATAATTAAGATAGATACGAGGGTTGTTGACTCTTAACTTGATATGTTTCAGATTGTAACGATCAGAGAAACATGGTCCCTGCAGCCCGTTCAACATTGCAATAGTTCTAGGGAAGGAGCCCTCCGAGTGGAACGTCGACCGTAGTCGGGTTCATCGGATCAATACGAATGATTCTTTCCTTAGTTGCATATATTAGAGTTATATAAAGTTCTGAATTTAAAATTTTCTTTCTCCTAGACCGGTTGCCGCCCAAGGCTATTGAACCAAGTCTTTCTGACTATTTATCCAAAACTGGGGTGAGGGAAGAGATATTTATATTTTTCTATGTGTGTTTGAAAGTAAAAATTAAAACTAGGCTCTCCGATTTCTCGCTCCAAGGACTGCACCACAAGGCCCATCTAATCAATAATTTTCAATAATAAAAAAGATTTTGCTTGAAACTAATTAATAGAAAAGGGTTTCATAATGCGTTCGCTATGACTTGAACCCGCTTAATTTGTTCAGTTTCTTCTTTTATGTGCCATGTCCTTTCAGGTCGTAGGCCGTCATGGCTTTCCACATCTCCCTATCTCTAGTGGCTTTTAGCACGCTTTCTCCTGTTACACCACGCAACACTCTTTCCGTCACCCACCTGAGCAGGTCCTTCAAATATGTTATCCGATGCTTTCCCTTGTCTCTATTTACTTCTATCTGACCTGTGAGTATCAGATTCTCTGAGCCCTCTTTTCCAAAACCTCATCAATAGACTCAAATGGAATTCGAAATCTGCTCACCGATTTCTCAATTAGAGCCGCTATCCAACGTGCCTCCAATGATTTAATTACGAGATGACAAGTGGCTGAACATGCTTTGAATCGTTAATCAGAGCTTTTTATAGATTTCAGAAAAGTGGCCTCATTTTATCATAATCCTGCGAATTTGAATATCATATATTTTTTTCTTAAATCCTTATTCAGTTTACATCGTCACCGGGAGTGCACATTCTAGGCATCTAAAGCCGTTTATTATCGCAATTGCCCCTCCCACTATTCGCATCCGTTAATTCCCGCCAAAAAATATCTAAATTGTTTTGTCCGCGCGTGTCAAAATTCTTAAGTCGATAACCGAGAACAGCGCGGTTCCATTAAGAAGTGTCATCAGGCATCCATATTAAGCCGGGGGCGGCTAATTTTCATGATTCCACATTTACTTCCTTCAACTCTGTTAATCTATGTTTGCTCTACACTTCGTTTACGCTTCCATCTTTTCCTAACCGTCTTTTTTTTTTTTTAATCATATCACCCCAAGCAAGGCGATAACGCCACTGATGTGCAAAAAAAAAATGTGAGAAGATTGGAAAAGAGAAAGCCGGAAACCGCATCCTAAACAGGAAACAAGGGATGAGCCTCTTCACCTGTTCAATAGACGTGGGTGGAGTGTGAACCGGGCGATAGTTTTTGTCATATAAATGACGGGTCGCTTTCTAAATCCTCTTTAGTAAAACTGCATTTACATTTCTTCTTCTCTGAGACGTGTCCCTTCAGGACGTAGGCGATCATGGCTTTCCCCATTATTCTACCCCCTGTCAATTTTTAATACTCCTTCTGTCATCCAAAGCAATCCCCGCTTCATCATCCATCTGCTCAAGTCTATCAAGTATGTCATGCGTTGCTTTTCCTTGTCTTCCCCCTATCCGTCATCTGAGCGTCAGATTCTCTAAGCCGTCCTTCGTCAATGCATTTATCCAAAACTTCAGCTGTCGTGTCCTGATGTTAAGTATTAGTTTCCTTCTTGTGTCAATTCTCTCAAAAACCTCATCGTTGCTCGTGTGTTCCATCTATGGTATCCTCAACATCCTCCTGCAGAACCACATTTCGTCTTTTTTAATCATCTCACCCCAAGCAAAGCTTTCAACTGTCACTATTGCGCAAGGGGTTATATAGGGGAAAGTGCTGAGAAAGAGGGGGTTAGTTATACGAAATACCAGGAGGAGGGTAATAGACAGACGAGGATACCGAGGATGTGGGTGGGTGGAGTAGATGGAAACAGAGCTTGTGAGGATAGATGCGAGTTAGTGTGTTATCTGTCTATTGACCTTACATTTAGATTATTGGAGATGTTAGCTGTCGGGGAAGCAAGTATATAGAAGGGAATTACACAGGTGGGAAGTGCGTGAAAAGAAGCTTTTAGTGTAGAAATTGCGGTTACATTTTATCGGTGTCACTGTAAAACGGTGGGACCTAGTTGCCAATCTATATAAATCTCTTTTTGCATTCGTGACAACATCTAGTGCATTAATTTAAAATTGACAGACACAAAATTAATTAGTCTATTCGTTTTCCTCTCTGTCCAGATATTTAGGTTTAATTCTTTTCAACTTACCAGTTGGAACAACTGACAGATGTCAAAATTACGAGCTTGACACCCAAGAAAACCATGACTCACCTTATTAAGAAAATACATTTATGGTGATAATATTAGGCTTTCTGACCCAATAGCATCCGTAAAACGAGCACCTCTTAAAAAATTGTCTTTGTCTTCCAAAAAGGGCGTGCTTTAGTTTTCATTCACTTGTCAGCAAGGGATTCGTCACATATCTAGATAGCCAGGCCTGTTCATGCCTAAAAGGCTTTGTTTGACTCGATTTTAGTTTAATGTTTCTTTTGTTCATCTAAAACATTTAAAGGCTTAAACAAATTAAAAAAAAAATAAAGCAACAGACATTGTCTTTAAGTCGTTTTCTTTCAAATTATAGTCGCTTTGTGTGACTGGGAATATCTTTTTTCAAAATTATATCACCCTCCATATATGAAATGATTTGTTTGAACATTATCTTTGATCGATACTCGTATTTAAGTAGATATTTTGTTTATAATCAAACAGTATTATATATTTATTTCTACCGGTTTGATTATTTATGATAAATGTTTGTTACGAAAATGTGTGTCATTCTGAAGGATTAGAACCTGCAACCCCTATCCACAGAGGGGAAGCCACCAAGTGATCTGGCGCTTCTTGGACCTCTCGATCACGAATGACAATCAGTCTAAGCGAACTCAAATTAAACCTATAACACAATTTTCGAATTCATCGTAATAACCATATCTGCTCTGAAATGTATCGTAATGTCAAAATAATGTTCAAACAAATCATTTCAAATTGTCGGTTGTTTATAACCAGTTTCGTTAATCTTCGTAAAGATTTCCATCATATATATATATATATATATATATATATATATATATATATATATGTTTTTAACATGACAAAATAAAACGGTTATGGAAAAATGACACACTCGCCGAGTATTGGAAATAAATAGGGAATTTATTATTGTGGAAACATGGGTACAGTGAACAGTTGGGGATGTTGAATAACGATGTGTTTATAGAGAGCGTGGCAAAATTCTGCCTGCCATGTTTATTACCGGAAGTCCCTTATTCTGCCTGCCATGTTTACTACCGGAAGTCACTTCTTCTTGTCTCCCGACATGCGTCTATTAGCTGCGGAACGAACTCCCTTGAATGGTTCAGGAAAGATAAACTTTTGACCCTTTTTTATGGTTATCCTAATAATATATATATAAAATGATGCAAAGTCCGTAAACTGAGAGGATAATGCAAAAACATCTATTTAATATAAAATATTAAGAGATAAATCTGTATAGAGAGCTCAATGGATATTATCCAGAGCAATATGATATGCAAAATGGAAAATTCAGCACATCATCTAAAGTGGTTATAAACTATAGTTTATTTCGACGAGCGAATATTCCCATCTCTTCAGACCTTGATTCTCTTTGGTTTAAATTTCCTGAGAATTCCCAAAATTTTTCAAAGGGGAATTCAATAATATGGCCCAGTATAGAAACCTTTACTTTTATATTGTAATGGCCACAAAGGTTAAGGTTATATATATATATATATATATATATATATATATATATAGGTGAAGAGGGGACCAAAATGATAAGAAAGCGAAAAGGACAGTCTTGGTACTAAATGGGCACACCACATAAAAAACAATAGACCTAAGTTAGAAACAATGAAAATAAAAGTAGAAAAAAGGAAAAAGATAAAATTAGGTTAAAAGCTGGTTGCCAGCTTGACTGTTAGGAAGAAAAAAGAAGAAAGGAGAAAAGGAAGGAAAGGGAAAAAGGAGTAAAAAAAGAAAAAGTTAGTATGCATTCTTTGGGGGCAAATTCAAAAATTAATCTTTGCTCTAATTAGTTAAAAGGAACACATATGTAAATTTTATATCTTCCCACATACATAAACAGCAAACCAAAGGTTTTTGTATCTAAATGTAAATCATTTGTACAACTAACATCAAACATTGCCTGATGAAGAGAATCTATCTCGAAACATAGAAATTTCCGCATCGCAATGTACAATTAATTCATAACTATATATATATATATATATATATATATATATATATACGTCTTGAGTTGTGATGATGCTTAATATAAAGATTAGTGTTTTACAGTAGTTTACTGATAAAAAGATATTTTGACAAGCAGGTTTTTTGTCATAAAGTGCTCAACATCGAGGGAGATTTAGAGCGTTAATAGGATTAATGTGGAGAAGTTTGTCACTTAACTGAGCAGAGTCATTCCGTGAACGCACCATTGTAATGCACTCATTATTCTGGGTTTCTTCAAAAATCCCTAAGGAATGAGTTTGAGTTTCAGTTTTGTTTAATGGCATATCAACCTCTGTGGGTTATTTAATGCCAAAAAGGTGGTGTTTTAAGGGGTTTTTTTTTGTTGTTTTTTTATTTTCGGTTATAGTGAGAAGGTTGATTTAGTCAGATTTTGAGTTTGAGTTTTGTTATCACCCTCTGTGGGTTATTTAATGCCAAAATGGTAGGGGTTTAAGCTATTTTTTTTTAATGTTCGAATATTGTAAGGAGGTTGATTTAGTCAGATTTTGATGAAAGTTTATTTTTTATTTTTTTATTATTTTTTTTTAGAAAACTGAATGTGCGTTGTGGCACAGTGGATATCGGCTCGGAACGAGAAACCGGGGAGCCGAGTTCGAATTCCAGTTGAATCCATTGTATTCACTTACGCGCAAATACCCTTGGGAAAGGTATTAATCCGTCTCTTCCTTCCAGTTATTGGTTAAATAACAGGACAGATTGGGTTCTATAGCCTTGGTCGGCAACCAGTCTACCGCAGAAAGCAATGGCAACCTACTGCGGGATAATCATCTGCCCAGTCAGTCATGTCTCTTTCGAGACATGATCGCCCAAGCGTGTATCACGTATGGCACATAACTGACTGACTGAATATAATAGTTGGAATAATGATTAAGGCTTATATTGGTCATAAAGTGGGGGATCAGTTTATTACTTCATAACAATAGGAAACCGATCCCCCACTAATTACTACATAATAATATAATAGATTTCTTTTCCCTTTAGCTATGAGTCAAATAACAGGACAGATTGGGTTCTATAGCCTTGGTCGGCAACCAGTCTACCGCAGAAAGCAATGGCAACCTACTGCGGGACAATCTTCTCCCCAGTCAGTCATGTCTCTTTCGAGACATGATCGCCCAAGCGTGTATCACGTATGGCACATAACTGACTGAATATGTCTTCTAGTTTTGCATTCAGAAATGTTCTGCTGGTAATATTTTCCTTCAAAAAAGCATATTTCTTCTATAAAAGTTTATTCTTATACTTTTATCGTGTTTTGGCGCCAGTTTGGGAGTTCACTATTTGCCCATAACTGAGACCCTAACAGGTGCTACCACTTTGGGTCAGGGCGGACCTGGGAACAACAGAGGTGGTTCCATACTCCTCACAACCTCTCAATAAGAGGCCTTGCTGCAGGATACAGTTTACCGTCATACCCAGAACATCTTAGGAATGTGGATATCACAATGGTGACGTCACAAAGCTTCAAAGTCGACATATCTCTGCTCAATTAAGTCAAAAACTTCTCCACATTAATCCTACTGCCGCCATATCTGGTCGGGTGCCCTTGATATCTACCTAGGGGTCTATGAGAAATTCCAACGAAGAATCTGTAATTTGATCGATCCCGACCTGGCAGCTAAGATACAGTCACTTTATCACCAGTGCAATGTGTGCAATATCCGAGTTACACTTAGTAACTCGCTGTATTGCTGACTGATTGACAAAGTTCATTAAAATGTCCAACTCTACCAGAAATTGTTAAGCTTGTGAGTGAAACTTTTTTTCCCCTTCCTACAGAAAGCTAAGCGGGGCGTAATCGATAGAACAGTAGTCGAGTGTCGGGGTGATGCCAAATAATTCATCGAAGAGTTATTCAGTATCGATACGTTGTCCTAGCAACGGTCAGATCTGGACTGTCGCATTAAGATGCCGAGCTAAATTTCATCCTTGTCCATTACTATTTTGGATAAATGTAGTTTTTTTTTTTTTGAGTCTTAATAAATAAGTACAGGGGATTTCAGTCTTAGCATATTTTCTAAATAGACAGGAAACACCTACTATACACGAGGGGGTGCTGAAATTTTTTCGGCTCAAAACAATTTCCAAAATCTCACCAAATGATCAAAGTTACTGCGTATAATATAACGAGAAATAATAAACCTGCGTTTTATAATTGATTTATTAAGCAAATATATCAACATTTCCAGTCACTCAAACGATTACATATACTGTTGCATAATATATGTATATATTAACCTATCTTTATGTATTAGACAGCCCACTCCCGAAAATATTGGGAATTGAAGGAAGAAGGCCTAAATCCACAGATAAAGTGGAAACTGATAGGCACGGCACGTACTCCTTATGGTTTAGATGATAAATGTAATCTATTGTTTAGCAGAAAAAAAATGAGGATTTTAAAATTTCAGTATCAAAATGTATTTCTTAATAAATGTAATCAATTAATTAGCATTTGTTGTCACTTTAAATTGTAGTATATATATATATATATATATATATATATATATATATATATATATATACATCACGATTTAACACTATATATATATATATATATATATAAACATCATCACGATTTAACACTATATATATATATATATATATATATATATATAAACATCATCACGATTTAACACTATATATATATATATATATATATATATAAACATCATCACGATTTAACACTATATATATATATATATATATATAAACATCATCACGATTTAACACTATATATATATATATATATATATATATATATATATCACATTTAATCACGATTTAACATATATATATATATATATATATATAAACATCATCACGATTTAACACTATATATATATATATATATATATAAACATCATCACGATTTAACACTATATATATATATATATATATATATATATAAACATCATCACGATTTAACACTATATATATATATATATATATATATATATATATATATATATATATAGTAAGTAAGTAATTCATCGAGTTTTATTCAACCTCAAGAGAATGCAGAAAGCACTGGACAGCCGTTTCGTCCTATATTTGGGACTTTTGACATTCTGTTGAGGTTGAATAAAACTCGATGAATTACTTACTTAATATTTCAAATCCTCCTCTAATTTTTATATATATATAAATATATATATTCAGACAGTTAAGTGCAATTTGAACTCTACTCTATGATTTTTCATTCCTTGAACATATATATATATATATATATATATATATATATATATATATAAAGAAATAAAAGTGTGCAGCTTCAGGTTACACATTGTAAATATATTAAAAAGCGAAGCAACCGGTTTCGCTCCCGCTCTTCAGGCCTCTACGGCAGATTTTAATAAAAAAAGAATAAAAAATTAAAAATTAAAAAAGTGTGTCATGAAAATGAGAAAGATGGAAACAAAAATGTGAATGCTAGAGGCTAATTATATCGAGTCCCAACAACTCATGCTGTTTGCACAACGCAGGCTTTTGGTACCCGATATACAAAGCTTCCAGAACCTTAGGGTGGAATGAAGGGTGAGATCGGCACACAACAGTGAACTGATCAACACTAAAATTAGCAACACACTTTCTATTCTTTATAAGGTGCTCGCAAATAGCGGAACCGCAGGTATTTTATTTCTGTAATTAAATTCTGTACTTATAGAAAAATTTTCTTATATATATATATATATATATATATAGTGTAGCGAGGCAGCAAATAATTTTCTAAACATATACTATTAAATATAAGAGACAATGAATGTCTATTATGTTTAATCATGAGCCGTTCTAAACGTCGTATTTTGGCTTTAATTTCAGTTGAAAATAAAGATAAAAATTCTCCAACATTTGGATAATTTTTCATTAATTTGGTACTAAGCTTTCGGCTCACATGAGCCATCTTCAGAGAGATTATTAAGATGGTAATACAATAACATCCACCATCACCGACGATTTTATTTTGTGTTGACATGAAACTCCGCTAGGCAACGGTAATAGTTACCAAAAATAACAAACGCAGTCCTCAAATTTGCACTGCGGTTCTATGACGTCACACCACGTGATAGCGCAAAAATAATAATATATATTATTATAATTATTATAATTATAATTATAATATATATATATATATTTATTAATTTATTAATTATAATTATTATAATTATAATTATAATATATATATATATATATATATATATATATAAGACCAAAATGATAAGAAAGCGAAAAGAACAGTCTTGGTGCTAAATGAGCACACCACATCAAAAACTATATTTAGTTACCGGGGCCTGTGGAACAGTTGGTATGACATTCGCTTAGTAACGCTGTTCGGGTTTCAATTCCTGGTAGTGGATGCGCACTGCTGATGAGTCCCAAATATAGGACGAAACGGCCATCAATTGATTTCTTCATTCTGTTGAGGTTGAATAAAACTCGATGAATTACTTACTTAATATTTCAAATCCTTCTACAATTTCTCATATGTATATGAAATACATCATTTTTTAAAAATTGGAGTGGCCTAATAATTATGGCCGGTACTATATATATATATATATATATATATATATATATATATATATATATATATATTAAAAAAGGATTAATTCAAAGATGTTGAATGGCCATTTCGATATGAAGATCCCCACGGGGGACGACACATCACCTCAGCAACAGAAAAAACCTTTCAGAAACTGGAGAAAAATTAGTCTACTTTTCCTTTTTAAATAGATTGCAAAGAAATTAAAAAATAAATAATAAAATAAAATAAAAATAAAAATAAAGGGAAAGAAAAAGAAAAAGAAAACGAAAAAGAAAAAGAAAAAGATAGAATAAAATCAAATAAATAACAAAAGAAAAAAAATTGACATCGTCTGGGTTCGCAAAAAAAATGGAGAATGTAACTAAAAATTAACAGACAGCCGTGTTAAATCGACGTAAGTTTAAGCAACACGGAAAAAAGGTGGTAAGAGAGATAAAAGAAGGAAGGGAGGGAAAAAGAAAGAAACTAAAGAAAAATTTTTTTTTAAATATTACAGACGCTGGACAAATATATATATATATATATATATATATATATATATATATATATATATATATATACAAATGAATAAAGCACGAAAAAAATAATTGCAACGTTCAAAACGTCAAAATTTTTTTAAATATTACAGACGCTGGACAAATATATATATATATATATATATATATATATATATATATATATATATACAAATGAATAAAGCACGAAAAAAATAATTGCAACGTTCAAAACGTCAATTTAAAATAGTGCTCAGTGTAAAAACAAAGCAATAAATATTTAACAAACTACTACAAAATCTTACATTTTGTTTCGACAATGAAAGAACAATGTTTCATCAGGTAGTTAATAATAATGGGAACCATATATCTATGCAGTGCGCATCTGAAATTGAACCGGCTTCTAATGCTCCAGTGTTAGCAGCTTCGTGATAGTAGTCGTGGCTCTGGGAGGCACAGACCTATGGTTAAAAGGAGCTCAGCAGAGTTCAACCACGGAATATGTGAATGAGCGGCGCTATATCGAGTTTAATTCGTTACGTTTTCATCCCCGGAGCTCGTGGTACAGTTGGTATGACATTCGCTTAGTAACCCAACTGTTTGGGTTTCTATTCCTGGTAGTGGATGCGCACTACTTATGAGCCGCAAGTATAGGACGAAATGGCCATCAAGTGATTTCTGCATTCTGTTGAGGTTGAATAAATCTCAATGTATGACTTACTTAATATTTCAAATCCTCCTACAATTTCTTATATATGTTAAGTGCAATTTGAACTCTACCCTCTTATTTTTCATTCCGAGTATATATATATATATATATATATATATATATATATATATATATATAGGAAAAACTACTAAAAGGTTGTAAGTTTAAAAATGTACTTTTTTGACAGTATTTATTACTATTATTATATTTGATATTTCAGACCGTCCTCGGCCTTTCATCAGAAACAAATGATTTTAAAATTTAAATTAGAAACGTATTTCGCGAGAGCGTTCGTCCGAGAGATTGTTTACATCACGTGACGCAGAAAGCGACAGATATTTTTAAATATTTGTAAACGTAAACCGATCCTTAATAATACTTATTAATTTTGTTTTAGAGAAAATTTTTTTAAGTGTATCTAAAAAATAAACAGATACAGGTTGTCTCAAAAATATGTGGCATAACTTCAGACAACCAGTCATATCGCTTTTTGCCGCCAACCGGACAGGACTTCACCTACGACGCCTGAGGAAGATGAGCAGACACTGGATATTATGCATGACAGTTGGCAAGGCAAGTGACTTTTCCCCGTTCAAATATCTGTAGTTGGCGGACCTGAAGGAGACTCGAACCACCGCCTTTAAATTTGTTGCTTTTAATCTGTCTTTTACTTTTTTCAGCGCAGTCTTATCGATTATTACGTAAAGTTTCTGATTATCAAAAAAAAACTTGAAAAAATTTCAATATTTAAACCAATTTAATCGAGGCTCACTTTCTCATACAACATTATAGTAAATCAATCCTCCATTTTGTAACCACCCGCGTTGGGGTTGTTGCGCTTGTTTGTGTCTTTTTCAAGTTTTCTTCAGTTCTTACAATGGCATCTTCTTCGGAAACTCCAAGAATGGCTTTATTCAAAAATTCTGCAAATGATTCAGTAGTTGTATATGAGCAAGCGAAAAAGTTAATTAATTGCACAGGATCGATTTACTATATTGTATGAAAACTGACACCCCCACCACTAAAATTGTTGAAATGTTTACAAAATTTTTTTTGTCAATTGAAAAGTTGAGGGTTTAATCGATAAGATTGCACTGAAAAAATAAAAAAAAAACTGATAATCAACCAATTTACAAGTGTTGGTAATGTCCTACCGGCGAGTGGTTCCAAAATGAAGGATCGATTTACTATAATGTTGTATGAAAAACTGTGCCCCTAAATTTGTTGAAATATTAAAATTTTCCTAAATGTTTTTGTCAATCGGAAAGTTTAGGGTGTAATCGACACTTAAAAAAAAAATGAAAAACAACAAATTTAAAGGTGGTGATAGTCTTCTTCAGGTCCTCCCTGGAGTGTATTGCGAGAACAACAGTTGTATTCATATCATTTACAATGTGAACAGACGTTGTCACTGGAAGATTACTTTGCACGAGTTGTGTTTTGTCAATTGTTCTTACAGCAATGCAAATCATTTCTAAACTTTTCTGCCTTCGTTATCTTCACAGATGAAGCACAGTTTACACGGGATGGAATAGCCAACTTCTACAATCAGTATGTATGGGCAAAGGAAAATTCACATGCTATTGTTCTATCACGCCAACAACATCGGTTGTCAGTTAATATCTGGGCCGGTGCTATTGTTGATAGGTTATTAGGACCTCATGTACTTCCGAACAGGCTTACAGGTGATGTGTACCAAACGCTTCCTGGAAAACATGTCTGATTTCTTAGACGATCTACCACCGATCACTCGTCGACAACTGCACTTCATACAAGAAGGTGCGCCAACACACTTCAGTCACACAGCCCACAGGTACCTAGACCGAAGGTTTACTAGTCGGTGGATAGGAAGAAGTGGACCAATTGCATGGCTTCCATGCTCACCGGAACCAAGCCACTTTGATTTCTACATGTAGGGCCATTTCAAAGGACTGGTGTATTTGTCTCCGGTTTATGATGTAGACACTCCCCACAACTGAATTGTAGCGGGGTGCGAGACAATTCAAAACACGCCAGGAATTTGGGTGCGTGTTCGCGAGTCCATGAGACGTCGATGTAACGCCTGTATTAGGACAGAGAGTGCACATTTTGAACACTTGCTGAGTTCCTAATCAAACCACTCATAAATAATTATACTGTTCATACAGCTCCATGTCTACATAGACAACCCACATTACACCTTCCTGACCATATCTCAATTAGGACTCATTTAAACATACACGGAAACCCACCAAACTCCATCCGCAAGATAGTAGTCGGAAATCAAAGTACAATCGTCTCATCCACATGTAAAAAGATTACAAATAATGGAAGTATTAATAAAAAATCCATAACTCAATAACATTAACTATGAAGACGGTCACAATGTGCTGACCGTGTTTGGAAAATAAAACATTTCTATACCTTTTGCCACATGTATAAAAACTCCGACACATTCAGTTAAAAATAGACAACCAAGCCCAACCTTGATAATGGCTGAAAGAATAGCCAAAAGCGCCCTACTATGCAGAAATCTTGGACAGCTTTTGCACACTTTGTACCCCAAAAAGAAAATACTTGTACAAACACAAGAAAAATTAAATGAAAAACTTAATCACAGTACCTTGTCAGTTGTCTTTAACGAAACATGAATAAACGAGAGATTGCTGCCTAAATACACAATTATATATATAATTATATATATAATTAAATTGATATTTAAATTTTAATAATTAAATTAATACTTAAAAGTTTGCATTAAGCTATTAGGAATTGTATTATAATATAATGATAATATAATAAATTTTATAGAAATAACAAAATGAATTTTTAAAAAAATTTAATAGGTAAATGAATATTTAAAAATGTCTTTTGAAAAATTAGAATAAAATGCATTCTGAATCGAAATACAAATAATATAATTATACTCAAAAGTCCCTTTAAGTTAGATCTAAAATATAAAATGTTTTCTTTTTTTTCTTTTAGAAAATGTTAAGATACAGAGAAAACTAAAGGAAAAAAATTTTGTAACAATAATGGATACATCAACGGAAATGGAGTCTAGATAAGGGTTGAAATAGGCTGGCACTTTTGGCGTTAATATTGAAAGAAGAAATTATGTATTACCCAAAATATAAACTTTTTAAAAAATTTAAAGTGAATCTCTATTCTGATTAGTAAAACTAACACACACATATTTTTTCTGTCTTCCCACATTCATAAATAACAAACGTATTGTTTCTTATATTCAAATGAAAATCATTTTCACAACAATAATCTAACATTGCTTGATGACGTGATAAATATCTCGAAACATAGAAATTTTCGTGTCACAATGTAAAATATTAATTTTAATTAAAAAACAAATTTAATTATATTATGCTCTACAATATTTTTTTTATTAAGCACATTTATAAAAAAAGTAATTGCCGGAGAACTCGGAATTGTTGATTCTGGATTTATATATATATATATATATATATATATATATATATATATATATATATATGTGTGTGTGTGTGTGTGTGTGTGTGTGTGTGTGTTTATTTAATCCTTTCTGAGCTTTCGGCTTACATCAGCTAATCTTTATCAAAGATGAAAATAGTGTTGGTTGTAACGGGCAGTTCGCGGGCCAAACAAAATATACGACTACTACTATCGTTCGTGCCCGACACTATTTTAATTTTTGTTAATGGGTGATGTAAGCCGAAAGCTCAGAAAGGATTAAATAAAAACATGTATCAATATTGTGATTTTCTTCCTTCTTTCAAAGATAATGCTATTAAGCTTATCAGACGATATGAAAAAAGTTTACATAAAATAAATCGACAAAACTTGTCTACATTATTTAATGAAACATACGCCAATGAAAAAATGTTGCCTAAATACACAATATATATATATATATATATATATATGTGTGTGTGTGTGTGTGTGTGTGTGTGTGTGTGTGTGTGTGTGTCAGTGTTTTTTAATAAATATACATATTATACTTCACCCGGTAGCACAAATCGGATTTTCATGAGCAACGCATGTGTATAGACTGACCGTTTCGTAGTTTACATTTTAATAAAAATATATGGTTATCGCACAGTCCATATTTTATAGTAAGATTACATTTTTTACTTTAAAAAATATATATTTGGCATTTAATATAAACGGGATTTATGTATATATATATATATATATATATATATATATATGTGTGTGTGTGTGTGTCTGTGTCTGTGTGTGTGTGTGTGTCTGTGTGTGTGTGTGTGTGTGTGTGTGTGTGTGTGTGTGTCTGTGTCTGTGTGTGTGTGTGTGTGTGTCTGTGTCTGTGTGTGTGTGTCTGTGTGTGTGTGTGTGTCTGTGTGTGTGTGTGTGTGTGTGAAAAAATAATTTGAGATTTGGGAATGTTATTTTTTTATAATTTATCATAAAGAGAAATAGTTGTTATTTAAAAAACAGGCGGACGTGAAGGAGACTGCCACCGCCTTTAAATTTGTTGTTTTACATTTTTTTTTTTTTTGCTTTGTTTCAGTGCAATCTTATCGATTACACCCTTAAACTCTCCGATTGACAAAAAAGAAAATTTGAAGAAATGTCAATATTTAAACAATTTTAGGTAGGGGCTCAGTTTTTCATACAACGTTATAGTAAATCGATCCTCCATTTTGGAACCACTCGCCAGTACCACATTACCACCACTTGTAAATTGGTTGATTATCATTTTTTTTTTTTACTTTTTTTAATGCAATCTTATCGATTAAACTCTAAAATTTCCGATTGACAAAAATTTGTAAAAATTTCAACATTTTAACAATTTTAGCGTGGTGGGGGCTCAGTTTTTCATACAATCTTATAGTAAATCGATCCTGTGCAATTAACTTTTTTGCTTCCGCATATTCAACAACTGAATCCTTTGCGAAATTTTAGAATAAAGCCATTCTTGGAGTTTCCGGGGAAGATGCCATCGCAAGAACTGAAGAAAACTTGAAAAAGACAAAAACAAGAGCAACAACTCATCCAAAAAACAAAACAAAAAACGAAGCTACCCCAACGCGTTCCAAAATGGAGGATCCATTTACTACAACGTTATATGAGGAACTGAGCCCCCTCTAAAATTGTTTAAATATTGAAATTTTTCCAATTTGTTTTTGATAATCGGAAACGTGATGTAATAATCGATAAAACTGCGCTGAAAAAAGTAAAAAACAATGAAAAACAACAAATTTAAAGGTAGTGGTAGTCTCCTTCATGTCAGCCGAAAAATATACTTTACATTAAAAATGTATTTGAATCAACGTATTTAAACTGATATTTATTTTTATGTATATAACCATCAATTCATTTCTTTTATTCAGTAAGCTAGAATGTTTTAAGATAATTAATTTTTTCAACAAAACATGAATTGTATCTATTTCTTTTCCCGTCATGAAATTTGGTTTTTGCTACCTTATTCCAGTTGATAAAAGGTGTATTAGCACCATTCTTTAATAACCAGAAATATTTAGAGAGAACAGTGTTGTTTATGTACTTAGTATTGCCTAAAGTCATTCGATGGTAGTAGAAACAAAATCTCCACAGATTTTCAGTGGAACCAAAATAGAATTTGATATCGTTAATAGGATGTATGTTAGCTAGGTATACAATATAATTGTTGGCAGTTTAAAAAACAGACAGTATTTTTTTCAGCAGTTGAGTTTATTTTTTTAAATTAACGTTGTCTCTGTCGGAATTATATTTACTTAATGTAATGTTGTTATGTTTGGATATAGATTTATCGATGTTATAAACGCAGCCGAGTTCGAATTCCAGTTGAATTCATTGCATTCACTTTTGCGCAAATACCCTTGGGAAAGGTATTAATCCGTCTCTACCCTCCAGTTATGGGTTAAATAACAGGACAGATTGGGTTCTATAGCCTTAGCTGGCAACCAGTCTACCGCAGAAAGCAATGGCAACCTACTGCGGGATAATCTTTCGCCCAGTCAATCATGTCTCTTTCGGGACATGATTGCCCAGTCGTGCATCACGTATGCCACTTAACTGACTATCTGTATTGTCTGCTTTGATTTCTATTAGACTGATTTCTGTCTTTCTGATTTTTTGATCTTAGAAACGTCCTTAGATTATTAGTAGTTTTAGTGAATTTAATTATTACCGAGAATAAATGTTTCTCGAAGACCAATAATTGTTCGTCTCTTTGTGTTTTTTTGGTGGGTGGGGACTGAAATCCATAACTCTCGGCATCTTTTACATTGTTATACTCTTGTTCTTGTGCTTGAAGAAGAAGAGTTTCCATCTCATGACGCTCAAGGTTCTTGTGAAAAAGGGTCAGCCTGTGAGATCTTTTGCCAGGAACCATGATGTTTTTATTGAAGTAGTCCAAATTAATTAGTTCCATATTCCGATAACGGTTAGGAGACGAAATATAAATACTTTATGATAAAATGTATTTTTAACGTATTCTATATTTATGGGTTAAAGTGCTCAATATCAGGAATAGAGGGTATGTAAATATAAAATATGACATTGAAGTCAACCCACAGAGGCGACAGTTTGTTCATGCTTAAACAAACTGGCGTAGAATAGGTTCAGTTGCGCACAGTCTATGGGAAAAAGAGCACTATGAGACAATTGCGCCAGAAATTTGAAAACGACATACTGTACTGTTTGGCATTCGTGCAGGGAGCTCCAATATGAACATTTCAAACACCGATAGATTCTCCTATTGACTTCATCCAACGTCCTGCTGATGATCTCTTCGTCGTAACACAGGCTTACAAGTGTTATACCTTGCTAAATGGCAATCCGTGATGAGGTCTGATTCAAAGTTATTTTTCTAAACTTATTGTCTGTTCTGCTATTTAACCCATAGTTGGGAGAAGAGATTGGTACATAACTTTTCCCAAAAGTTTTTGCGCGTAAGTGAATGTAATGAACTCGACTCAAATTCGAAAACGGTTCTTTAATTTCGCCTTTCTAACAATTCCACCACCTTTACAAAAAATTAAACGGGACAATAGTTATCGCCAAATATGATGATGTATCTGCATTATTAGCTTGATGGGAAGCGTGGGATGAGAAAATCCTTTTCTTGTTTAATATGCAGAATAAAATATAGTTTTAATTTATGCGATATTTATGGTTTAAAGTTCTCAATATCAGGAATAGAGGGTATCTAAACTTATTTATAAATGAAACTTTGTGTGTATGTGTGTGTGTATGTGCGCATCCGTTACCTATAGGCTCCGAAACGGCTGAACCGATTTTCTTGAAAATTTACACAGCTGTACTATAAGCGTCTGAGATAAGGATGAGAACAGTGCAGTTTTGTCAAAGACACTGGAACAAGGAACGCCATATTTATGATTAGGATGCTCTCTGAAAGGACAATACAAATGAAGAAGGACTTGTACCTATGTTTTATTGATTATGCAAAGGCGTTTGACAAAATACACTGCAAAGAATTGATGGAGATGCTTGGCAACCTCGATATATTTGGGAAAGACCTGAGAGTAATCAAGAATCTCTACTGGAAGCAAACTGCCTGCATACGGACAGGCAACGAATTCAGCAATTATATTAAGATTGAAAGGAGCGGAAGACAAGGATGTATCTTTTCACCGGATCTATTCAACTTGTACAGCGAGACTATTTTGAGAACCCTAGAAAGTATGCAAGGATTCGTCATCGGGGGCCACAATTTAAACACTATAAGGTACGCAGATGATAGAGTGCTGATAGCAGACACAGAAAGAAAACTGCAAGACCTCCTACAGAAGGTAGCTGAAGAGAGTGACAAGAAAGGACTACAAATAAACTGCAAGAAAACCGAATGCATGGTCATCAGCAAAAAGGGCAGCCCAAAATGCCAAATACAGGTGAGGGATACTAGAATCAAGCAGGTACAAAAATTTAAATACCTAGGAAGTGTTCTAACAGAAAACGGAAAGTGCAACATTGAGATCCGAAGGCGAATTGGCATGTCGAAGAAAGCATTCCAGAAGTTGAGTAAAGTATTAAGAAACAGGACAATTTTGTTAGAAACAAAGAAGAGAGTACTGGATTGCTATGTGGCAATATGGCAGTGAATGTTGGACAATATCTTCGAAGATGAAGGAAAAACTTGAAGCAGCTGAAATGTGGTTCTACAGAAGAATGCTGCGAATATCATGGACCGAGCATGTGAGCAACGATGAAGTTATGGAATGGATGGAAACGAAAAGGAGCATCTGGAAGAGACAACTAAAGTTCCTGGGACATACAATGAGGAAGGAGGGCTTGGAGAACCTGATACTAACAGGCCAGATAGAGGGAAAAAGAGACAGGGGAAAGCAGCGGATAACATATCTGAAGGACCTGATCAGGTGGATGACGGAACAAGGGTTGCATGGTACAACAGGAGAAAGTGTGCTAAGTGACACCAGGGATAGGGAGATGTGGAAAGCCATGATCGCCTACGTCCTGAAAGTACATGACACATAAAAGAAGAAAAAGAAGAATTTTAACCCAAACTTTCTTGGATAAATTAATTTACAACACTCGCACACACACCCATATACCACACACGCACACACACATGCACATTACACACACATTACACAAATACCACATACACTACACACATTCAAACACATATAAACACAAAAACAAACATACACTTTATATACAAATTTCATACACACGCAAACACAATGCCCACACAAAGTCAAACATACTCTATACCTACGTTACACATACACACACACTACACTACATACACACACAGTATGCACACATACGTCACACACACTAACACACGCATATATATACTAAAAGTATATAAAAATTCATTGAAAACATACTCGTATAACAGTGTATTCCAAATGACTTTACTCGTTTTGCTAAGCCAATGATTTTTCTCTGTCAATGTATTATATGTATTGTTATTTGTAATTTATATGTATAGTTATTTGTAATTTATTTGTAAATCTGCGACAGTCATTTTATTTATTGTAAATTACATTACTAATAAAATGCTTAGTCACTTATATTATTATAGGAAGGCAGTGGAAATGTTTTAGTATTAAAAAGTATTGCAGATTAATTCATTATAAAAATCCTGTCACTGATATTAATATAAACTACATTATAAATTATTTTTACAAGAGATATGCTAAGTCTGTTTCCTTACGTTTATATTACATACTTTTTACTTAATCAAACAACAGATTTTAAGATTAAAATATCAAAAAATAGATTTTGATAGTAAAACCGTACTCGTAACAATGTATTACAAATAATTTTACTCGTCAATAATTTTTCTATCTCCGTATATTATATTTATTGTTATTTACTATTTATAGGAAATCTGCGTCTGTCATTGTATTTATTGTATGAAATTATATTACAAATGAAATAGTAATAAAAACAATAGGTTTTAATATTAAAAAAAAAAAGCAAGCAATAGATTTTAATAGCAAAAAAAAAAAAAACCCCAAAAAACAAAGCAATGGATTTTAATAGTAAAAAAATCAAGCAATGGATTTTAATAGAAAAAAAATCAAGTAATAGATTTTTATAGCAAAAAAACCCAAACAAGCAGTGGATTTTAATAACAAAAAAAATCAAGCAATAGATTTTAATAGCAAAAAGCAAACAAGCAATAGATTTTAATAGCAAAAAAAAACAAAAACAAGCAATAGATTTTAGTAGCAAAAAATCAAGTAATAGATTTTTATAGGAAAAAAACAAACAAGAAGTGGATTTTAATCACAAAAAAATCAAGCAATAGATTTTAATCACGAAAGAATCAAGCAATAGATTTTAATAGCAAAAAAATCAAACAATGGATTTTAATAGCAAAAAAGCAATAAATCTTAATAGCAAAAAAAAAAACAACAAGCAATGGATTAAAAAAAAACAAAAACAAAAACAAAAAGCAATAGATTTTAATAGCAAAAAACAAGCAATAGATTTTAAAAGCAAAAAAAAAAAATCAACCAATAGATTTTAATAGCAAAAAACAAACAAGCAATGGATTTTAATAGCAAAAAAATGAAGCAATAGATTTTAATAGCAAAAAAAAAAAAAATCAAGCAATAGATTTTAATAGTAAACAAAATCAAGCAATAGATTTTAATAGCGAAAAGCAAACAAGCTATGGATTTTAATCGCCAAAAAATCAAGCAATAGATTTTAATAGCAATAAAGCAAAAAAGCAATGTATTTTAATAGCAAAATAACCCCCAAAAAACAAACAAACATGCAATAGATTTTAATAGTAAATAAAACAAGCAATAGATTTTAATAGCAAAAAACAAACAAACAAATTAAAACAATAGATTTTAATAGCAAAAAAAAAAAAAGAATAGATTTTAATAGCACAAAACAAACAAACAAAATAAAACAAGCAATAGATTTTAATAGCAAAAAAACAAACATTAGATTTTATTTATAATAGCAAAAAAAAAAAAAGGAAAAAGCAAACAATAGGTTTTAATAGAAAAAAATCAAGTCATAGATTTTAATAGTAAAAAATTCTAATAATAGATTTAAATCGCATTTAATTTCGGCATTAAATGACCCATAATGAGTTGATTTGCCGTTAAACAAACAAAACTAAACCAAACGTAGATTGGTGAAAAAATAAATAGATAAACAAAATAAAAGAAAAGGAATATTTTCTGATAAAAACCGCTATTTTATCTTCCTTTTGCTCTATATTTCTCCATAACGAATTTTGAATGTTTTTCAAACTTTCCACGGACGAGTAATCATAAACAGATACTACACTCTGATCCTAGATAGAAAATCTAAAGTTTTTGCATACGAGCAAACAATAGAACGAAAAGACTAATAAAACCTGTATTAATTGTAAGATTATTACTGTATAATTGTAAGAATATTACTGTATAATTGCAAGATTATTACTGTATAATTGCAAGATTATTACTGTATTAATTGCAAGATTATTACCGTATTATTTGTAAGATTATTACTGTATTAATTGTAAGAATATTACTGTATAATTACTTTATTATTGTAAGATTATTACTGTATAATTTTAAGAATATTACTGTATAATTGCAAGATTATTACCGTATTATTTGTAAGATTATTACTGCATTAATTGTGAGAATATTACTGTATAATTACTTTATTATTGTAAGAATATTACTGTATAATTTTAAGAATATTACTGTATAATTGCAAGATTATTATTGTATTAATTGTAAGATTATTACTGTATTAATTGTAAGATTGTTGCTGTATTATTGTAAGATCTTGAGGTATCATAGAAAGCGAGTTTGGTTTTTCGACAAAAATCGAACCGAGAATGTGAGGCGTTCCAGGCGAAATCCCTTGACACGACAGAACGATCGCGAAGAAATTTCGGTTCATTTTACTAGCTACTTTAATTGTGATGGTATTTCTTGGTTGTTACAAGCACACGTCAGCAAACGGGCATTGCAAGGATCTGTGTAAATACAGAATTTATTGATCGACAGTGAAATGTACTGGGACGCGTGAGCGGGGGTGGATCAGGACGAGCCGGGTAGGGCACGATGTTAGGATAGTAGAACGGAAATGGAGTGGGGGGGGGACAGAAGGGGACATCGGATAAGGGTTGGGTTAACTGAGACTGTCTAAGATGTCTTTGAACAATCCAACATTCATATCCTCCGAGGATGAATTAAGGTTAGAAGAGACTGCTGGCGAGAATGGCGAAGTGGCTTTGCTTAGCGGGGAAGCTCGGGGCTCGGCTGGAAAGAAAATCGATAAATAGCGATGGGCAACTGAATTGTCTAAGTTGTCGCGGGTGTTAATCAGCGAAAACGTATGTTTAGGAAATAATAATGATTTATATTTGATACTGACTGAGATATTAGAGACTACGAAAATATAACAAAAGAAAGAGAAAAGGGTACTCAATGTTTAAATGCAAAAACACAGGCTCAGTTAAAATTTGTTGAAAGCCACAAAGTATTTGCAGACATTGATAAGGCCAGTCACGAGTTCGGCTCGGTTGCACTTCATATTATCTGTCCTGACGTAATATATATATATATATATATATATATATATATATATATATATATATATATATATAAATAAATTAAAAAAGATTAATTCAATGATGTTGAGTGGCCATTTCGATATGAAGATCCCCACGGGGGATAACACATCACCACAGCAACAGAAAAATCCTTGCTGAGGTGACGTGTTATCCCCCGTGGGGATGTTCATATCGAAATGGCCATTCAACATCATTGAATTAATCCTTTTTTAATTTATATTTGCTCTGTAATATTTTATTACACGGAGCTCTCTTCCTGTATCATTTTTTAATATTAAAATAAAATTTTTAATATTAATTAGGATCGGGTTTTTGGAATTTACCTTCCTGCTTTTTTCCCTTGGATTGAAGTATCTGAATTAAAATATATATATAGTCATCCGCAGATAGATCTGTTTCGCTGTATCACATCTCATCAGTACGGTTAGACATCCGATTGCTTTTCCCCAGAATTGAAACCCGACCAAAATGTGACCTCTGAGCTATGGGCGCTCAGTAGAAGGAGGCAAACTTTTTAGCGCATGATGTATCATACGCCAGTAGTTAGAGTACTCTAATTCATTACTGAATGAGCGATGAGTAAGTGCTAGAGTAACTACTGTTTTTTCAAAGTTTACCATTCTTCCAGAGTGCTCAATTCATGTGTGAGAGCGTAAATAGTCATCCGCAGACAGATCTGTTTCGCTGTATCACAGCTCATCAGTACGGTTAAACATCCGATTGCTTTTACCCAGAATTGAAACCCGACCGAATTGGCGTCAAGTGACCGACTTATATATATGTGTGTGTGTGTGTGTGCGCGCGCGCGCGCGTGTGTGTGTGTGTGTGTGTGTGTGTGTGTGTGTGTATTATGGCATATGTGTGATCTGATGTATTTATTCTCAATTTATTTCCAGTTTAAATAATACAAGGTTCACTTCACTTCACTTTTTAAATATTCTGAGTGGATTTATTTATTTTTCAACGGTCTGAAAGAGACAATGTGAAATTACATTGTTGAAAGAGATCTTGATTTATAACCTTTAAATATGTGTTGAGTTTTTTTCTCAACATTAAAAAAAACAATAGCTACTCACACATTTAAGCATCGTTCATTCAGTAGTGAACACCCTCGGCTACTGGCGTGTGTTTACATTGTATATAACACGCTAAAGTCCGCCTTCCTCTACGAGCGCCCATAGCTTAGAGGTAGAAATGTCAATTTGTTCGCGTATCAATCCTGACCAGAAGCTATCGGATATCTAACCGTTTTGATGAGTCGTGATACTCTACCCTTGCAACTGTCATCACATCTGTATTCAGATCCTCTTACCATTTCTCGGACACCCCTTGTAACTGATTCGTCTTTCTCTTCGCACTTTTCCTGTTTAAACTTTTACTCTCTTATGTTGCCCCATGCACATCAGTGGCGGTACCGACTTGCTTGGAGTGAAACGATTAAAAAAATGTAAGATGTCAGTGTTATTTTAATTTTTGCATTATTTAGATTGCAATTTATCCATGGCAGCCTGTATTATTAATGTTAAATTCATAAGAAAAGAGCCGAGTTTTGCACAATTTTACAATCTCACTTTATTTCGTCTCAGTTTTACTCCCTTAATACGAATGTGTAACCAATATATTGAACAGAAAATAACTGGCCAGTACGCATGATGTCGATATTAGTTTATGCAAATTTCTAATCAGCCAATTACGTGACAGCAATTTAATGAATGTTGACCTTAAAACATGTCGATGTCGACCTGCTTAATTCGACTTCATGCATTCGCTTGATTTATTTTACGACATATCAACTTCAATGGATTATTTAATGGCTACAAAATGTTTGTAGGAGATTTTCGTATGAATAGAATATGTATTCTTTGTAAGAAACAAGTTTGAAAGTAGGTTTAATTGCCATACTTTTGCGTGAAGCCTCTTTTCGTAGTAATAGAGATGAATACCAGATGAGAACCAGTAATACAGAGTGCCAGAGAAAATTATGATGTGTCAAAATTGCAAGATGAGCTCTGCTAAAAAATTCTAGAGAAAACCATTAACATAAAAAAATTGCAGAAAATGGTTACTGAACATTAAGTTTATAAGTCCCAGAAATAAATTCCTTCTGGCCCAGTGGATATTGACGTTAGTTAGTTCCAGTAACTTGATCCAAAGAGTTGTGAGTTTAATACCAGGCTACAGTTGCGGAAAACTTAGAGGGTTAGAGGGAGATAACTCATAAATACCAAAAGAGACTTCACGCAAGGAATGAGAATCATATACTCCAGTGATTGTAATAAAGGGTTCGGTTCAAAATTCCTATCACCTAAAGAAGGCCAGAGAGTACAACGGCCAAAATGTCGTACAAATGGCAACAAAGATGAGGACAATAGTCCGAATAATGTAAATACTGTAAAAACTACCTCATCTCAGAAATATAAACAAATAGAATGATCTATTATTAAACGTCATACAAATGGCAACAAAAATGAGGTCAATAGTCCGAATTATGTAAATACTGTAAATACTACCTCATCTCAGAAATATAGACAGATACATCCTGGTATATATATATATATATATATATCTTTGGATAAAGAAGTTGTCATTTAAAAAAAACTAAGGTTTGCCTTCATCGCCATTGTTGTTCGGTAAGCCAAAACTTTTACATAAAAATCAAGGGTTGCATTCATTTTTTCTTTCTTTCATTTTAATCCTCTTAACATCGTCTACGAATGTCCATTCTTTAATTAAAAGAAATTTAAGACTAGAAACACACAAATCATACCAAAGTAATCAGAAAATGGATGGTGAGCAGAGTTCGAATTCCAGTTGAATTCCTTGCATTCATTTACGAGCAAATACCCTTGAAAAAGGTATTAATCCGTCTCTTCCCTTTAGTTATGGGTTAAATTATCGGACAGATTCTAGCAACCAGTCTACAGCAGATAGTAATGGCAACCTACCGCGGGATAATCTTCTGCCCAGTCAGTCATGTCTCTTTCGAGACATGATCGTCCAAAGCCTGTATCACGTATGGCACTTAACTGACTGAATCAGAAAATACTCAGATTCCAAATTTAGTTTTCAACATAGTGTCCTCCCTTTTTGGCACTAAAATCGGTTAAAAAATTATTCTTGTTCTTTAAATACACTAATTCAATCGTAGAAGCACAAAAATGAACTAAAAAGAAAACTCATAAAATTTCATATTCTATATTCCATAAAAGTTTGATTCTTTCTTTATAATGGTACGAGGGTTGGTCAAGAGATAATGCCTGTTCTACTTTTATTTAATAGCAAAAGCAAGAAAAAAAAGCAACTCTAAAACATACCAAAAGGAATGTAAAAGTCTTCGTACTCAAAATCTAGAAGCCAACATGGCCTCTTTCCTTGTTAATCGGAGAAACGGGTTAGTCGAAAAGTAACGCTTCTTTTTCTTTAATCAGAACAAATGTTATAGTCGACGCAAGCAAAACATGAAAATCAATGCGAAAGCGTCAAGGTAAAAAATATGGAGAGACATAGTAAGGATTGAACTCACTACTCAACAGTACGTATCTAACCTGCATACTTGCTAACTATTACAGCACGCTTACATGTCCCTCTTTAAACTTCATAGGTGGTGGTGGTGATGGAAAAGGGAATCCAAATAATGAATCACTGGGCCTTATTTTACGGAGTAGGTGCAAGCCTGTGTCGGGAATATTTGGCGATATTTGAAAAGGTCAGTTTGATAATAGAAGCAAAAACGCTCCAGAATATGTCAGGAATTGAAATTGGGTTAAACAATTCAAGGAAGACACAAGAAAACAATCCTTGAACTTGCAGGAAAATTACAAGAGTAGCGATTAACGAATCAGAATAGAATATATCTTAGTTCTTTTGGGCGAATGAGTTTGAGTTTTGTTTAACGGCATATCAACACCTCTGTGGGTTATTTAATGCCAAAAAGGTGGGGTTTTAAGATACTTTTTTTAATGTTCGGTTACAGTTAGAATTTGAGTTTCAGATTTGTTTCACGGCATATGAACACCTCTGTGGGTTATTTAATGCCAAAAAGGTTGGGTTTTAAGAAACTTTTTTTTAATGTTCGGTTACAGTTAGAATTTGAGTTTGAGATTTGTTTCACAGCATATCAACACCTCTGTGGGTTATTTAATGCCAAAAAGGTTGGGTTTTAAGATACTTTTTTTTAATGTTCGGTTACAGTTAGAATTTGAGTTTGAGATTTGTTTCACAGCATATCAACACCTCTGTGGGTTATTTAATGCCAAAAAGGTGGGGTCTTAAGATACTTTTTTTAATGTTCGGCTACAGTTAGAATTTGAGTTTCAGATTTGTTTCACAGCATATCAACACCTCTGTGGGTTATTTAATGCCAAAAAGGTGGGGTTTTAAGATACTTTTTTTAATGTTCGGTTACAGTTAGAATTTGAGTTTCAGATTTGTTTCACAGCATATCAACACCTCTGTGGGTTATTTAATGCCAAAAAGGTGGGGTTTTAAGATACTTTTTTTTAATGTTCGGTTACAGTTAGAATTTGAGTTTGAATTTTGTTTCACAGCATATCAACACCTCTGTGGGTTATTTAATGCCAAAAAGGTGGGGTTTTAAGATCCTTTTTTTTTAATGTTCGGTTACAGTTAGAATTTGAGTTTGAGATTTGTTTCACAGCATATTAACACCTCTGTGGGTTATTTAATGCCAAAAAGGTGGGGTTTTAAGATACTTTTTTTAATGTTCGGTTACAGTTAGAATTTGAGTTTGAATTTTGTTTAACGGTGTATCAACCTCTGTGGGTTATTTAATGCCAAAAATGTAGAGTTTTAACGTATTTTTTAATGTTCGGTTATAGTGTGAAGATTTAGTCAGATTTTGATGAAAAATTTTCTTTATTTTTTTTATTTTTTTTTTTTTTTTTAGAAAACTGATCATGTCTTTTAGTTTTGTATTCCAATTTGTATTACTGATAATAATCTTTTTCTTTCAGAAATATATGATAACAATATGTTTTTTCCTTCAAAAATGTCTATTTTTTTTCATTACCGTGTCGCCCAAAGCAAGGTATTTTACTGCCACTGTTGTGCAGGGGATTACATAGGAGGAAAGTTATGAGAAAGAGTGACAGGTCATAGGGGTGTCAGGAAGAGAATAAGAGAGAGATGAGAATACTGCTGAGAGTGGGGTGGACTGAGAAAGAAGCGTGAGAGAGAGGAAGCAAGATAGTGAGACAGGAGATGACTATTGACTTTACATTTGAATTCTTGAAGATTGCAGCTGTCTAGAAAGCAAAGTAAGTGAAAGGGAATTCCACAGGCGGGAAGTGCGAGAAAAGAAGCTGATGAAGTAGAATTTGCGTTTACAATTTATTGGTTTCACAGTAAAAGGGTGGGACCTAATTGCTAATCTTGTGGCTCGAGTAAATTTATATATAGGAGGCACTAGTGAGCTAAGTTCATCGGAGCAAAAGCCGTGAAAGTATTTGTAGAAGTGAAACAGGGAAGCCACAGTGAGAAAGCGACTGTATCCTAGCTGCCAAGTCGGGATCGACCACATTACAGATTCTCCGTTGGATTTTGTCAAGGACTCCTAGATGTATAGCAGGAGCACCCGACCAAGTATGGCAGCAGTATTCAATGCACGAGTGGATGGTAGATTCGTATATCTGCAGGATTGTTTCAGACAGGAAAAAACTTCCTAGCTCTGCACAGAGAACCGACCTTCTTAGCAGCGGATTTAGCTATGGATTCGATGTAGTCATTCCACTTGAGGTCTGATGTGAGAGTTAACCCGAGGAGGCGTAGTGTCTTGCTTTGAGGGAGACTAGCCTGATCCATGTTAATGGGGGGGGGTAGGAACGATTGTCTGTGATGGTTAATAGATAGCAGCTGCGTTTTGGAAGCATTAAAATTCACGAGCCACTTCTTACCCCAGTCCACCTCGGATTGGAGGTCCATTTTAAGCTCGTCAGCGAGGTCTGCTTTGTCAGCCTCGGCAGATTTTTTTATCGATTGAGAGAAAACTGTAGTGACGTCAGCGTATATGCTTACTTGGGATCTTATTACATCGGTGAGATCATTAATGTAGACAAGGAAAAGTGTGGGAACTAGAATAGAGCCTTGAGGGACACCAGCGTTCGTGTGATAGTATTGAGAGGCATGTCTGTTCAATACTACCTTCATTGTGCAATCTGAGTAGAATGACTGGATTAGGTCAAACAATTGTCCATTTATACCGTATCCCAGCAGCTTGCATAGAAGACCAGCATGCCAAACACCAAACTAATAAAAATTATTATTATTATTATTATTATTATTATCATTATTATTATTATTATTATGTCATTTTTCATCATATTTCGATTTCTGCTTTGGTCTCACTACCAACCAAGTCTGCGAGGAGACCTAAGGCAGGTCGTGGCGTGTTGTTATGGCTCCATTTCATTTTTTTCTATCTTCCCTATCATCCCTAGCATTACATAGATAAAGTTTTCCTTAGTGTGTGGGCTGTACTTAATAAGACAATTTTTTGTATATCTCTTCAGCTGGGTTTTCCAGGGATTCTTTCAATGTGTTGTTTTGTTCCATTTTTTATCATTCCAAGTGCACCTACTATCACTGGCACAACTCTTGTTTTCAGTTTCCACATTTTTTCTATTTCAATTTCCAGGTCTTTATATTTTGACAGTTTTTCAAATTCCTTGATTGCTATATCAATTAATATCAATTAATTAAAAGCCATATCAATTAATAGACAAGTTTTCTCCTTCTGGTTTTTAACAATAATGTCTGGCCTGTTTGCTTCAATTTTTCTGTCTGTGTAGATGGTGTAATCCCATAGAATGGTTACATCTTCTATTTCTGTAACCGGTGCTGGGTGATGTTCATACCAGTGTTTATTTACAGATTTTCCATAATGTTTGCACATTGTCCAATGTAAATATTGCCCAACTCTATCGTGGCGATTTTTATATTCATTTGGGGCAAGAACAGAACAGCCTGAGATTAGGTGGTCTATTGTTTCTTGGTGTTTATCACAAAACCTGCATTTTGGATCCATATTATTATGCATAATTTTTGCCTGAAAGTTTCTAGTGAAAAGACTTTGGTCTTGTGCTGCAAGAATAAAGCCTTCAGTTTCAGACTTTATCCAGATGCACGTAATCATCGATGAGTATTAACTTTATCAACATTGGATTTATTGGCACGTTCTGGCTATTGGCCATGCAGAGGTTTGTCTTGCCAGCGCTGTTTCATCTGTTCAAGAGCTTTATCTTTGGCTTTCATTTTCATATTTTTTGCCGCAATAGTTGGTTCTTGGCTTCTGTTTTGCTTTTCTACAGAATCTACTAACTGTAAATCTTGTTTGTATTTACTGCCTTCTTTTATTATTGAATATTTTTTCTTTCTTTCTTCATGTTGCCTTACTAATTGTATCATCCAATCCTTTGTTGTTTCTATGTATGTTAGTAAGCCAATAGTTGTTGTCTTGTATGACAATTCCAGCTGAATAAGTCCTCTTCCACCTTCTTTACGAGGTATGTATAGACGGTCTACATCAGCCTTTGGATGATGCATCTTATGGTTAGAAAGAAGACTTCTTGTTTTAGAATCCATTCGCCTGATGTCGTTTAGAGTCCAGTTTAAGATGTTGAAGCTATATTGGACAACTGGGATTGCAAGGCTATTAATGGCCATAACTCTGTCCTGAGAATTCAATTCAGTTTTTAATATATTATTATTATTATTGTGTCATTTTTCATCATATTTAGATTTCTGCATTGGTCTCACTACCAACCAAGTCTGCGGGGAGACCTAAGGCAGGTAGTGGCGTGTTGTTATGACTCCATTTCATGTTTTTCTATCCTCCCTATCATCCCCAGCATTACATAGATAACGTTTTCCTTAGTGTGTGGGCTGTACTTAATAATACAATTTTTTGTATATCTCTTAAGCTGGGGTTTCCAGGGATTCTTTCAATGTGTTGTTTTGTTCCATTTTTTATCATTCCAAGTGCACCTACTATCACTGGCACAACTCTTGTTTTCAATTTCCACATTTTTTCTATTTCAATTTCCAGGTCTTTATATTTTGACAGTTTTTCAAATTCCTTGATTGCTATGTTACAATCCGCTGGACAAGCCATATCAATTAATAGACAAGTTTTCTCCTTCTGGTTTTTAACAATAATGTCTGGCCTGTTTGCTTCAATTTTTCTGTCTGTGTAGATGGTGTAATCCCATAGAATGGTTACATCTTCTATTTCTGTAACCGGTGCTGGATGATGTTCATACCAGTGTTTGTTTACAGCTTTTCCATAATGTTTGCACATTGACCAATGTAAATATTGCCCAACTCTATCGTGGCGATTTTTATATTCGTTTGGGGCAAGCACAGAACAGCCTGAGATTAGGTGGTCTATTGTTTCTTGGTGTTTATCACAAAACCTGCATTTTGGATCCATATTATTATGCATAATATTTGCCTGAAAGTTTCTCGTGAAAAGACTTTGGTCTTGTGCTGCAAGTATAAATCCTTCAGTTTCAGACTTTAATCCAGATGCACGTAACCATCGATGAGTATTAACTTTGTCAACATTGGATTTATTGGCACGTACTGGATATTGGCCATGCAGAGGTTTGTCTTGCCAGCGCTGTTTCATCTTTTCAAGAGCTTTATCTTTGGCTTTCATTTTCATATTTTTTGCCGCAATAGTTGGTTCTTGGCTACTGTTTTGCTTTTCTACAGATTATCATACATAATAATGTGGATCCAAAATTCAGGTTTCGTGATAAACACCAAGAAACAATAGACCACCTAATCTCAGGCTGTTCTGTACTTGCCCCAAATAAATATAAAAATCTCCACGATAGAGTGCGGCAATATTTACATTGGACAATGTGCAAACACTATGGAAAATCTGTAAACAAACACTGGTATGAACATCACCCAGCACCGGTTACAGAAATAGAAGATGTCACTATTCTATGGGATTACACCATCCACACAGACAGAAAAATTGAAGCAAATAGGCCGGACATTATTGTTAAAAAACAGAAAAAAAATAACTTGTCTATTAATTGATATGGCATGTCCAGCGGATTGTAACATAGCAACCAAGGAATTTGAAAAACTGTCAAAATATAAAGACCTGGAAATTGAAATAGAAAAAATATGGAAATTGAAAACAAGAGTTGTGCCAGTGATAGTGGGAGCACTTGGAATGACAAAAAATGGAACAAAACAACCAATTGAAAGAATCCCTGGAAACCCCAGCTTAAGAGATATACAAAAAATTGTCTTATTAAGTACAGCCCACACACTAAGGAGAACTTAGTCTATGTAAGGCTAGGGATGATAGGGAAGATAGAAAAAAGCATGAAATAGAGCCATAACAACACGCCACAACCTGCCTTAGGTCTTCCCGCAGACTTGGCAGGTAGTGCGACAAGAGTAGATATCGAAATATGATGAAAAATGACAACATAATAATAATTGTGGAATTTTTTTACAGAAAGAAAACAATCGCCGCCATCATAAAATGGCCTCCCATCTGCATTGGTGCCTTTGTAGGAAGTAAAGATTTGAAGCCGATGAGAAATGATCCCGCCACAAGCCAGAGAATGTGATTGATAACGGACAAGTCAAGGTCTTGTGGGATATCAGCATTGAAATCGACCGCATCCTTGGGGCCACCGAATGACATCAACGTCGTTGGGAAAAAAAAAATGAAAAAAAACCTCCTTATCGATGTTACTGTTTCTGGTATCCATAATACCAAGGCCAAAGTAGTTGACAAGCATAAAAATACACCGACCTCCGAATTGAAGTCACCCGAATTTGAGACGTTCAGGCTACCGGTATCCCAGTTATCACGGGAACGTTTGTTCTATAATTACTTACGTGTATATGTTACAGCATTCGCCCAGGATTGATTGTGCCGGCTCCGTCAAACAAATCTGCCGCATCTCGAAGGACGTGCAAAGTTATACTTGGAGTTTCAGTGGGAATTAGCATTTACAAGCAGTCCCCCAGCCGCATATATACACTTTAGGATAACGCGATTTGTGCAAATCCAGTCTGTTTTTTTTTCTCTTATACTGATTGCCTAAAGACTCTATCCTAATTCCTACGCTTTTTCTGATTTTAATCAATGATCTTCAGAATGTGGGTTGGTTGTTTTGTTTTTATGGCAAATCAACCTCGGCGGGTCATTTATTGCCAACTAAACTTTATTGCTGGTAATACCTTTTCTTTCAACAATTTATTCTTGTTTATATAAGTTTTTGTGTCTAGTAATACATTTTTCTTTTCCAGTATCAAGATTCATTGGGATTTGTTTTTAAGGGCAGGGTCCCCAAGTCCTACCCTTGTTATTTAACCCGTAACTGGAGGGAAGGAACGGATTAATACCTTTCCCAAGGGTACCAGTGCTTAAGTAAATGCAGAGTATTCACCTGGAATTCGAACTCGGCTCACCGATTTCTCTTTCCGAGCCGATATCCACTGCACCAGAAAGCACATCCGTCACTATACGCTTACAGCACCTGGTATTCCCAAGCGGTCACTCATCTAAGTACTGACAAGGCTCAACGTTGTTTAACTTCGGTGATCGAACGAGAACCGGTGTATTCAACGTGATATGGCCGTAAGCCAATAAACGTTTACAGCATCTGGTATTCCCAAGCGGTCACCCATCTAAGTACTGACCAGACTTAACGTTGTTTAGCTTCGGTGATCGAGCGAGAACCGGTGTATTCAACGTGATATGGCCTTAAGCCAATAAACGTTTACGGCACCTGGTATTCCCAAGCGGTCACTCATCTAAGTACTGACCAGACTTAACGTTGCTTCGGTGATCGAGCGAGAACCGGTGTATTCAACGTGATATGGCCGTAAGCCAATAAACGTTTACAGCACCTGGTATTCCCAAGCGGTCACTCATCTAAGTACTGACCAGATTTAACGTTGCTTCGGTGATCGAGCGAGAACCGGTGTATTCAACGTGATATGGCCGTAAGCCAATAAACGTTTACAGCACCTGGTATTCCCAAGCGGTCACTCATCTAAGTACTGACCAGATTTAACGTTGCTTCGGTGATCGAGCGAGAACCGGTGTATTCAACGTGATATGGCCGTAAGCCAATAAACGTTTACAGCACCTGGTATTCCCAAGCGGTCACTCATCTAAGTACTGACCAGACTTAACGTTGCTTCGGTGATCGAGCGAGAACCGGTGTATTCAACGTGATATGGCCGTAAGCGAATAAAAACTCACAGCACTTGGTATTCCCAAGCGGTCAGCCATCTAAGTACTGACTAGTCTTAACGTTGCTTAACTTCGGTGATCGAGAGCGAGAACCGGTGTATTCAACGTGATATGGCCGTAAGCCTATATATATATATATATATATATATATATATATATATATATGTGTGTGTGTGTGTGTGTGTGTGTGTGTGTGTGTGTGTGTGTTAGAACAGAAGAAAAACATAAAAAAAAGGAGTCTGGGTTGGTCAGTATGAAAGAAAGCTAAAAATGATCTAAAAGATCTGCCCGCGCCTGAATGCTGAATCGCTAATAATCACATGAACATCAGCAATCCGGATATGGCTAAGGCCAGCTTGTCCACACCGGCCCATAAAAAGCGGACAGATAACACATTTTAACTGGAATTAATGGCAGACGAATTCGGCTTCCTCGATTCCCAACAGGATAATAAGAACAGCGATGCCATTTATATAGATAAGACGTTACTATTGGCGAACAATAGCACACACGAGCACACGTGTGTAGATATACACGTGTAAACTGAAGCTCACAACCCTCCCCGCTTATGGTCTTTCTTTTCAGTGGCCACAACTTATCCGCGGGTTTCGCTGTTCACTGTCTCAATTACCCGCTGTCAACTTCAGAAGTTAACAATTCATAAGTTCTATTGAACAGGTGTAGAGGCTCATCCCTTGTTCCCTGTTTAGGATGTGGTTTCCGGCTTTCTCTTTTCCAATCTTTTCACTCTTTTCTTTTTTGCTTATTTTTTTCTCTTTCAATTGGAGTAGATAGACTAAACTATTGCCCGGTTCATACTCCACCCTCGTCTATTGAACAGGTGTAGAGGCTCATCCCTTGTTCCCTGTTTAGGATGTGGTTTCCGGCTTTCTCTTTTCCAATCTTTTCACTCTTTTCTTTTTTGCTTATTTTTTTCTCTTTCAATTGGAGTAGATAGACTAAACTATTGCCCGGTTCACACTCCACCCTCGTCTATTGAACAGGTGTAGAGGCTCATCCCTTGTTCCCTGTTTAGGATGTGGTTTCCGGCTTTCTCTTTTCCAATCTTTTCACTCTTTTCTTTTTTGCTTATTTTTTTCTCTTTCAATTGGAGTAGATAGACTAAACTATTGCCCGGTTCACACTCCACCCTCGTCTATTGAACAGGTGTAGAGGCTCATCCCTTGTTCCCTGTTTAGGATGTGGTTTCCGGCTTTCTCTTTTTCAATCTTTTCACTCTTTTCTTTTCTGCTTATTTTTTTTCTCTTTCAATTGGAGTAGATAGACTAAATTATTGCCCGGTTCACACTCCACCCTCGTCTATTGAACAGGTGTAGAGGCTCATCCCTTGTTCCCTGTTTAGGACGTGGTTTCCGGCTTTCTCTTTTCCAATCTATTCACTCTTACGTAGCCCCCTGCACACCAGTGATCTTACGACCTTGCTCGGGGTGATATGATTAAAAAAAAAAGAAAAGTTTGTTACTAATCGTCCCAAAGCAATAAAAGAGTGCTATTGACAATTTCAATATGCCAAAGAGAATCTCTAAAATAATAATTCCAGTGAAAAGAATGTATCGTATGCCGAGGTGGTTAAAATCAACGGCAAGAACGAATCCTTTATCTGTCGCATCACTTGTATTACACGATACTGCTATAATTGATGATCTAATCTACTATTAGTGACTCGTAGTACTCGTCAAAATTTAATAGTATTACTCTTTTAATATTCTTTTCTTTTTTGCTTTTTTTCTTTCTTTCTTTGAAATCAAACAGCGTCTCTGTTATATCTTTTCCGTCTTTTTCCGTGATCAAAATGATGAGGCATTAACAGAACGTAAGGTACTTATGTACTAAGTAGGTAACTTCACTATTTCGCGGGTAAAACAGCATAGCGTAATGAAAAAGGCCACAAACTTTACGAGAATAAAGTTTTATCGTCAAAATGTTAATGTTATTATTAAGATGAAAAACCAAAGTATTTAATTATTTTTTTGGATTTTTTTAATCCTTTCTAACACGTTCGAAATTTTGGTTAAAATCTTGTTTTGTTTACGTCATCGCCTTCTACAGAGTTTGACTTTTTTGCGCGTTTTTTCCTTAGAAAACACATTTGTTTGGAAATTCTTGTAAAAATCATATAATTGTCCGATTTTAATGAAATTTTCATGACTTATTCACAAATGAATGAAATTATTTTTGAAATGTTTCTTTTTTTAAATATTGGTAATTTTTTTTTTAAATGTGTTACCCCCCCCACACACACACTTAATTTAATGAAATTTCGCACATAATCTATGTGTTCCCTGACTTTTTTTTGATAGAATTAGGAGTCTTTGGAGATGGTAAATTACCTACTTTTTTTTATTGCGGTTATATAATAATTGAATGGATTTGAGCGCCCATAGCAGGTAGAATCGCCGACTGATGACAATTCGGTCGGGTTTCAAACCTGTCTAACCGATATAGATCTGTCTGCGGATTACGATAAAACAACTTATGCATATAAGATTCAGGTCTTTCAATACATTAGTCTGTATCTTGGAAAATATATCCTCGCATGTGATCATTAACACTAGCCGCCAATCACAACGATTCTGAGAGAACCAGTTCCTGCATAGCGACCAGAATGTTCGTGCTTAATCTAAAGAGATAAGTGAAAGCTTTATAGAAACAAATATTCCAATCCTTCGCACGTCGGACGGACAGTCACACGTCGGACGAGCGGACATGTTCGCTCAGTCAATCATCACACCAGCCCGTCAATAAATGCCATGGCCGAGCATCTCAAGGTTTCTATCTGTATCTTATGTCCACGATCGATCTATCTATCTATCTATCTATCTATCTATCTATCTATCTATCTATCTATCTATCTATCTATCTATCTATCTATCTATCTCAGTCTGTTCATCTATCTATCTATCTATCTATCTATCTATCTATCTATCTATCTATCTCAGTCTGTTCACATCTATCTATCTATCTATCTATCTATCTATCTATCTATCTATCTATCTATCTATCAAACGCAGTCTGTTTATAATCTATCTATCTATCTATCTATCTATTTATCTGTCGCAGTCTGTTTATAATCTATTTATCTCAGGCTGTTTTAGACAAGTAGATTCTTTTGTTGTAACGCGCTCGATATGAAAATAAGGATAGAGCGTTAATAAAATTAATGTGGAAAAAAAACTTGTCATTTAGTTGAGCTGTCTGTCTTGAGCCGGTCTGCCCACCATGTACACACTCCTTAAACATTGCAGACTCCGTTGGCTAGGCCATGTCTACCGCATGCCAGACGGACACATTCCAAAAGAACTCCTGTATGGAGAGCTGGCCTCTGGAAGAAAATCCACTGGGCGGCCACAGCTGCGGTATCGTGACATCGTAAAACGCGATATGAAGGCTGTGGGCATCAACATGGAGTCAAGGGAGAGCGTAGCAGTCAACCGGTCCAAATGGAGAGGAACCCTGGCCCACCAACTCAAATCAAGGGAGGAGCAACTGACACAAGTCGCAATGGAGAGCTGGGTTCGCAGAAAGCAAAATAACAGCTCCGACAGTCCAGAAACAAAAACATAAATGCAATCACTACAACAAAGACTGTCACTCCCGCATCGGTTTCTACAGTTACAGACGTGGATGCTCCAGCCAAGCAGACAACTGGGATGCTACCCATGGTCAACCCTGACCAGCGGAGGTCGACTGTTATTTTAGTCATGCCGACTTCGAAATTTCGTGACAGCATCTCTTTAATGGTAAGTGACAAGTTTCTCTAAATAAATATAAGACCTAGTCTGTTCTGCTATTTAATTTGGGGAGAATTCATACCCTTCCCAAGGGTATTGGCATAGAAGTGAGTGTCAGGAATTCAACTTGAATTCGAACCCGACTCTTCGATTTTTCAATCCGAATCGCAATCTATTGTCCTCATTTTTATAGACATCTTCACGACGTTTCGACCGTTCTCCAGTTGATATACAATGGAATTTCGAACCAAGCACTTTATTTAATTCACTACTAACCACTGGACTCTAGCTCTCTCCCCACCCCCGTATAACCTTCCCTTTCTCCCCACCTATGTATCTGTCATCGCACCTGCTTTCTCAGATTTCTATTGTTCCTTTCTTACAAGTTTGTACTCCTCACTCTTTTCTAATTAATCTTTTACATTTATGTAGCCCCCTGCACATCAGTGGCGTTTCCGCCTTGCTCGGGGTGAAATGATTAAAAAAACAAAAACTAAGTAGATTGTTCTAATTTCACGTTCCATGCCTCTTTTGGATATAGAATTTTAGTTAATTTCCTTTAGTAAGTCATATTTGTGTTCTCTCTGTGTCCGGGTATGAAATTACAACTCTGGTCTGAATCCATCTTGCACATATATAAATCTACCATCCGCCCGTGCATTGAATACTGCTGTCACACCTGTTCGGGTACCTATACTATTCATCTCGGATCCTTGACAAAATCTAACGAAGAATCTGCAATGTAATTGATACCGATCTGGTAGCTCAACTCCAGTCACTTTCTCACCAACGTAATGTGGCTTCCCTCTACCTTTTCGACAAATACTTTCACTGCTTCGATATGCTCCCTGGTGCCTCCTCAGCATGAATTTACTCGATCTACTAAACTAGCAACTAGGTCCCATCCTTTTACAGTGAAACCAATCAAATGGATCCGCAACTTTTTCTATAGCGGTTTATTTTCTCGCACTTCCAGTTTGTGGAATTCCCTTCCGTATATTTCCTTTCGTGATAGCTAAAATCTCTGTGAATGTAAATGTGATGTCAATTGCCATCTCTTATCTGGAATCGCATAATTTCCCTTGCAGCCTTTGTATCATATTCTTTTCCATTTCCACTCTACTCTTATGCAGCTCTCTTCACACCAGTGTTCTCATCCTTCTCTCATCCATTCTCTGATAACCCCTTTAACCTTTTTTTAATCATATCACCCTGAGCAAAGCGGTAACGCCACTGATGCGCAGGGGGTTACGTAAGAGAGAAAAGATTGGAAAAGAGAAAGCCGGAAACCACATCCTAGACAGGGAACAAAAGATGAGCCCCTTCAACTGTTCAATAGACGTGGGTGGAGTGTGAACCGGGCGATAGTTTAATCTATCTACTCCAATTGAAAAAAAAAAGTGAAAAGATTGGAAAAGAAAGCCGGAAACCACATCCTACCCAGGGAACAAGGGATGAGCCTCTTCACCTGTTCAATAGAAGAGGGTGGTGTGTAAACCGGGCGATAGTTTAGTCTATCTACTCCAATTGAAAATAAAAGAATAGCGTAAAAAGATTGGAAAAGAGAAAGCCGGAAACCACATCCTAAACAGGGAACAAGAGCTACTCTAATTGAAAATAAAAGAAAAAGAGTAAAACGATTGGGAAAGAGAAAGCCGGAAACCACCTCTTAAACAGGGAACAATGGATGAGCCTCTTCACCTGTTCAATAGACGTGGGTGGAGTGTGAACCGGGCAATAGTTTAGTCTATCTACTCCGAATGAAAAAGAAAAAAAAAAGAAAAGTGAAAAGATTGGGAAAGAGAAAGCCGGAAACCACCTCTTAAACAGGGAACAAGGGATGAGCCTCTTCACCTGTTCAACAGACGAGGGTGGTGTGTGAACCGGATGATAGTTTAGTCTATCTACTCCAATTGAAAAAAAAAAAACTCTTTCTCATCGATCCCCTCTTATGTACCCCACTTCGCACCAGTGAGAGTACTACTTTGCTTGGAGTGAAATGATTACAAAAAATATCACTTTTTAGATTGCTCAACCATCATTTTTATTCACTGGACAATGTTGTGTGTCAAATAAAATGTTTCTGAACGAAATTTCAACAAGGTTTCAACAAGGTTATGAATCGATCTTCAGGTTATTAGCCCCCGATCAATCAGAAAGCAAATATCAAAGACTTTGAGAATGGTTCCGACACTTGTATGTCACCAAGAGTGACTGAGAAGAAAACAAGTCAGTCAGTTAAGTGCCATACGTGATACACACTTTGGGCGATCATGTCTCGAAAGAGACAATGATTGACTGGGCAGAAGATTATCCCGCAGTAGGTTGCCATTACTTTCTGTGATAGACTGGTTGCCAGCCAAGGCTATAGAACCCAATCTGTCTTCTTATTTAATCCATAACTGGAGGTAAGAGACGGATTAATACCTTTCTCAAGGGTATTTATGGGTAAGTTAATCCAAGGAATTCAACTGGAATTTGAACTCGGTTCCCCGATTTGTCGTTCTGAGTTGATATTTACTGTATCACAACGCACACCCTATAATCAGTGAGTTACATTCCATACGTGATGCACGCTTGGGCGATCATGTCTGGAAAAAAGACATGATTGACTGGGCAGAAGATTACCCCGAAGTAGGTTGCTATTAATTTCTGTGGTAGACTGGTTGCAAGCCAAGGCTATAGAACTCTGTCCTCTTATTAAACCCATAACTGGAGGGAAGAGACGGATTAATACCTTTCCCAATGGTATTTGTCGGTAAGTGAATGCAAGGAATTCGACTGGAAAATTGAACTCGGTTCGCCGATTTGTTGTTCCGAGTCGATATCCACTGCACCCCAAAGTCATTTTAGGAGAAATATCTTGTGAAATGTTTGCAGATAATCTAAGACATGAATCACGAGCTGATTCCGTAGCAGAATAAGAAAGCAAACAATGAGAAAGTTTCTCGAGTCATATATCATTAGCATTCCATATTTTAAATTCCTGCATTCACACTTTTGGCTAATATGCACGACGTTTTCTCTTTTACTTTCGAATATATTACTCTGTCTATTTTTTCTAATATTTTGTCTCTCTTTCTCTTTTTCTTTCTCCAGTAAGTATTACTCTCACTTTCTCCCTCTCTCTCTCTCTCTCCAATGCTTCTCTTTCTCTCTTTCTACATAACGTTTTACTTTCACTTTCTCCAGGATTCATTAGTCTCTCTTTACCCTCTCCCCAATGCCTTTCTCTCTCTTTCTTTCCAATGTCTTGCACTCTTTTTCTTATGCTCTCTTTTGCAACAGTTTCTCTTTTTCTCTTTCTGGTTTTCTTTTTTTTTTCTTCAGTATTCTTCTTTCTCTTTTTGTTCATCAATGCCTTATTCTATCTTTTCCCATGTATTTTCTTCTCTCTATCATTCCAATGTCTTTCTCTCTTTTTCTATTCAAGGTTGATCTCTCATTCTTATGCTCTCTTTTTGCGACAGTTTCTTTTTTCCTCTTTCTGGTTTTCTTTTTTTTTTTCTTTTTAGTATTCTTCTTTCTCTTTTTGTTCATCAATGCCTTATTCTATCTTTTCCCAGGTATTTTCTTCTCTCTATCATTCCAATGTCTTTCTCTCTTTTTCTCTATCTCTATCTTCTCTCACTCACCTCCATTTCTAACTCATTTTTTCTAATATTTTGTTGCTCTCTCTCTCCGCAAAATCTTACTTTCTCTCTCTCTCTCCCTTGCTTTCTTTTTCTCTAATACTTTCTCTCTCTCGCTCCACAACGTTTTACTTTCACTTTCTTCATTATTTATAGCTCTCCGCGATCCAATCTCTCTCTCTCTCTCTCATTCTCGCTTTCTTTTTAATATTATCCTTGTCTTTTTCTTGAAAGCCTTGCTCTTTTTCTCTCTGATTTATTGCTCTCTATTCATCTCCAATGTGTTACTCTCTTTTTCTCTCCGGTATTTTCTTACTCTTTCTCTATTGTTTCTTCTTTTTTTCATTCTCTCTTTCTTTTCAACTATTTTTCGCCACTCTTGTCTTTCTCTTTTTCCATTTCCATATTATCTTACTATCTCTTCCTCTACATTATTTTACTCTCTCTCTCTCGCTCTCTTTTTGTCTCTAATTTCTTTTTTTATTTTTCTCCCTG